>CM045763.1:132127841-132422975 GCA_025200525.1 Camellia lanceoleosa | reverse complement strand
ATTAGCCAAAAAAGCCAACAACTCATACCAAAAAAGTCAAAGATTTCTCTACTTTTGCACATCTTTTCGTGAATTAGCCAAAAAGTCATCCCAAACATAAGTTTTTTTTTTACTCACCATTTTAGCCAAATAGCCAAAAAGTTACTAAATTAGCCTCGTTCCATCTAAAATAAAATGTGAACCCGAGAGAAGAGTCTCCAACCCAACCCCGACTCAAGTCAAAAACATTTCTCAGAGATAGTTGTTAAAATTAAGCAACAATAAAACAATGATTTGGAAATTAACCATCAACCCGGGAAACAGATATATATATATTATTTTTCTTATTGCAAACTTTTGTTATATATTTAAGTAAATTCTTAATAGTTATATATGGAAGTAAACTTGTAAATATTGTAAAAAAAAGATACATAACTTTTTGGATCACAAAGTTTTTATTTTAAATATATGAAAGTCCCATATCAAAATTTCAATGTCAAAATTGGCTCTTCCCAGGTGATAACCATATCCTTGATTAATTATGCTAATTATATGATTTGCATTGATTATTTGTTTATGTGTTAATATGTGCCACGTTATTGATTTGAAGTGTGTTATTGTTAACAGATGTGTATAGGATATGAATTAAACCTCTATGAATCAAGAATTTATACAAGGTAAAAATTAAATATTTGGATAGGTAATTAGAGCCCAATTCATATTAGTATAATTAAATTTCTAGTTTAATTTAAATTAGATTATAATGAGAATTGTTTAATTTAAGTGAATTTGATGTAATTAAAGTCAATGTAATTTATTAATTTAAACTTGTAACTAATTGAGGTTTAGGAAAATTAGTGAATTGATTATACTACCTAAGTTTATTCATGAACTAAATAGGAAATAGGAAGGTATTCAAACCTAGCTAGTTTTGATAAACCACAATTGTAACAACCTCATATATTGTACATCAACATACCACAACTACACAAAACAAAATACCATAAAGTCCTCTTCTCATTGAACTAAGGTGTCCAATTACAATTTTATGATTAATATGCTAATTACAATTCATACCTCTTGTAAAGTTCAATAAGCTAGAAGGCAAGGTAAGATAAATCGCCTAAGAGGCATACAAAAGTCCAAGGCATTGCCTTGTGACAACAAAAGTGGTTGTACATGACTCTAACACGTGAGGAGTCCTAAGTTCTTCAACAAAACATCTTTGAGCTTCAGCACTTCCACAAAACAAAAAGGGCATGAGGTGCATCATTGAGGTAGTGGTACATCATTTGTTCCTATAAATATGTCGATTCTGGTTTTAACCCGACCCTTTTGTGTCTTGGACACAGGTTTCTTGATTCTCTGTTGTTGTTCTTGTCTTTTCCCCTTATTTCACATTGAGTTTGAGTATTAGAGTGTTTCGGTTGTGTTTGAAACAAAGTTGGTTACTAGTTGGTTCAAACCGTTGTTGCCCAGATTTTGGTCTCTTCGCCGAAAGTGAAGCTTGGTGCCTTGTGCTCGAGCGAGCTTTGTGAGCTCTTAGTACTTTGCAAGCCTACAGAGATAATTTGCTAAGGAGTAACGTTCTTCGCCGAGGAGATTTCTTGCACTCGAGCGACGTCTTCGTCTGTAGAACTTCCGAAGTGTGCATTCTGACTTGAGTGGAACAACTTTATTGTATCTCGTCGCCGAGCGACAACTCTACGCCGAGCTTAATCACAGATATCGCTCACAAAACACCTTTTTATATCACTTCTTTCATATCTTTTCTCCCAAAACCCTAGATCAACTGTCTTTTCTCTCTCTAAAACCAACTTCTCTCTAGAAATACACCTAGATCTAAAGATCTTCGCCTACTCTTTGATAAAAGGTAGAGCATCTTGAGGGCTACGCTTATCCGAATAAAGCTTGGTTTCATGTTCTTAAAGTTCCTTCATTTCTTCCTTGGTCTTCTAAGCTTGAGATAGGACTTTCTACACTTTTCTATGATTTTTAACTTAGCTATTTGTTGTTGTGTAAATAAATGTTGGGATTTAGAGGATTTTAGACAAACCTAAGGTTTTGGTTTAAAATCAAAAGAGGGGTTTTCAAAATGAAGGTATTGAAAATGATTTTGGGTGCAGATATGAAAATGTGTTGTGTTAAATTTGTTAATTTTGACACATGAATTGATTTTGGAAGAAAATGGAGTATTGCCCTATGATTTTCCAAATAATTATTTTGTATAAATAAATGGAATTGGTATTGGAAATGTGGAATTGGATGGGTGTTTATATAAATTGTGGAGTTGGATATGTATTGTCTATCTCATATGGAGATTGTATATTTGTTTAGAAATATCTATTTCGCCATCAAGGAGAATAGTTATGATTGTTATAGAAATTACAGAGGATTAGGTGAATTGAAACTAATCTCTTATTGGTTGTCATGGAATATGACGGTGTTTTGATACATTATGTATGTATGATGTTTAGAAGGAGAAAGGAGATGTACTCCATGTTTGGGAGAAAAAAGGAGATGGACTCTAGTAAATTAAGTTAGCCTGTGTGTCCAAGGTAAAAGTCCCGAAAACCACACGTATACATGGGTGTTGATTCCTACAAACGAAATTTTCGTAAAATGGCAAATATATGTGTTTGTATGATAACTATATTGATTTGAGACCCTATGAGTTGTATCCTCAGTTTGGTTGATTGAATGGAATGGGCATGATTAATGAATTGAGATATAAAGCTTGGCAAAGTATAGTTTTAGAAAAGAAGTTATAATTAATTCACTATGGGCATTATTTATGCACACCATACCTATATCTTTGTTAGAATTCATATATTGTGCTAGATTGTTTTTACTGGGCTTTGGCTCATCCTATTTGGAAAAACCATTTTCAGGTGTTGGTGATATACCTCCGCTAAGGCAGTAATTTGAAAGGCTTGGGAGCAAGAGCTTCTCTTTTTGTTTTAATTATTTTGTATAGTCAAGTGCTTTAATTGTGTTAGACCTAAAGTTCACTTTTGTTATAACCAAGAACCTATCTTGAAAGTTGTAAGCCTATAGGGCATCTACTATTTGTTTTGCTTCCAGCTTATCCCATGCTATGATATATGCTGTAGATTCAGGGATAGGCTCATGAATGTATAATTGCATATGTCACTTTGTTGTATAACTGGATCTCATGTAATAGAATGACTTTATACTCTGATACTTATTGTCTTAGTTGGTATATTGTTTTATTTTGGGGCCACAACTTGATATCGAAAGCCTCGGTTTGAATACTTTGGGTACATGGAAGTAGTTATTGCCACAATGGGTTTGTCTCGCTGGAGTAGACTTTAGTCTGCATAATGTGCTTACATGATAACATGCTTATGTGGGCATAAGGGTATGAGATTTAGTTTTAGATGTTGATTGAATCTACCTGGATTATCTTGAAATGAAATTGTGATGTGTTTATGTGTCAACATGCTTATGTGAATTCATCGTTGTCCATCGTGACAGAACGTAAGTGAGTTAGCTTTGGCACATTTGTAAATGTGCTAATCTTTTTGGTTACCTTCATTAGGATGACAAGATGAGGACGTGGTGGTGGTAGGCTTGGTAGGCCTAAAAGGCATGAGGTGCCTCTACCGAATGAGATTCTGCAAAAAAGAAGGGTTGGTCGTGCCAATATGGCGAACAGCTTGGTCAACAGCTATGGGCAGCTTTAGCCCGGTGAAATAGCTTTGAGCATTGTGGGAGTCTAGGGACATTCTCAAAGCCGAAAATCAAGTCCAAGCCCAAGTAGCCAACAGGTAAGACCGTCATTCCTGAAGTGAGAGTTTTTCTGGTCGAATTCAGATGAGTTTTTAGGTGATCCCAAGGAGCCACTAAAGGCAGATGAGTGGCTAGAGTGAATAGTGAAGATGTTCGAGATGCTAGGCATCGAGGACAACCAGTTAAGAGTGACCTTGGCATCCTTCCAGTTGAAGGGAGATGCGGGTCAGTGGTGGAAGTATGCACGTGGGCGCATTAGGGTGACTTGGGAGGCTTTTGTCAACGTCTTCCAAGATAAGTTTTTGCCTCCCACTGTTAGGGAGAAGTTGAGAGACCAGTTCGCCAAGCTTGTGCAGTTAAATACTCCGATGGCTGAGTTTGAGGCCACATTTACAAGCTTATGAAGGTTTGCACTCGAACTTCAGTGATCGAGGAGTGCCGTTGTTTAGAGTTCGAGAAGAGGCTGAGGGACCGGCTCATGTTCAAAATGGCGGGTCAATGATAAGAGATTATAGACGCCTCAGAGAGGCGGCTCATCTTGAGACCGTAATGAGATAGAGGAGGAGAGGATGAGGGGCTTTGAAGGAGTTAGGATATTTAGGGACAAGAAGAGGAGAGGAGTTCTAACCCACAAAGAATCCCAAGGAGCAATGAGGTCTACCTCTAGTGCCGAGTCTGTGTTCCGAGAGGTGGTCAGGGAGATTTCACTTGTTACAAGTGTGGCCAATTAAGCCATAAGTCTCCAGCTTGCCTGCAGAGAGGAGGAGGGCAATAGTTTGCATTATCTTTGGCTCATTCTCAGAGTCAGGAGAGAGGCCAAATTCACTTGTTATCGTGATAGAGGGCAGGCATATAAAAAGATTTTGTCCTCGCCAGGGCTACACTTGGTGCGTCTGGTTCGAGATGCATATTGCAGCCACCACCACACACAACACAGGCCTCAAAGGCCAATTAAGGAGCTTTTTCAGCTCAGTCAGTGCATCAAGCTTATGCTCCGAGGGGTAAGGAGATTGAGCAGAGACCTACAGGGCGTGTATGCCGGTATGTCATCGTTACACTAGACCTAAGCGCCAGGCGCCTTGTGAATGAGAGGTACTTTTTGGTTTTGCGTACCGGTTGCTAATGTGTTGATTGATACGGGTGCATCCTATTCATTTATCTCATCTCAGATTTGCATTGGTTTGGGATTAGAGTTGGCTCGGTTAGCATCTCCTATCTATGTAGAATCACCCATCGGGTGGCGAGATTGTTTTGAAGCGTGGGTGTCGAGGTTGTGACATAGAGGTTGTCAATCACCGACTTTCTTATGCATTTGTGTTGATTGACATGTCTAGTTTTGATGTTATTTTGGATATGGACTTGTCATCGATTCGGGTCATAAATTGTTACCGCCAAAGGTCATGACGTACTGTAGACGCTACGAACGTCTGGAAAATCTCGTTTTGTTCATTGGGCTCACTACGTACTCAATGTCACGGTTCTCGAATCTAATCTCACAAGGTGCAATGCAAGATCGATAAATCACCAAAGAGTCCAAATCCGACAAATCGCTTTTGAAAAGCGATTTTTAGAAAGAAGTGCCAAACATGGATCGCTATTTATGTATAGTCGCCACCTAAATATTTTATTTTGGGAGAATTTTGGAAACCCCGACTCGTGCTTAAGGCCACGTGTCCGTCATCACCAAAGTTGCCTCGCTCGAACTTGGGTGCGAGAGGAAGGTCATGCAATGAGCACCGCCACCCGATCAAAGATCGCCTTTACTAACATGATATCTTGTTTTGAAAACACATGTGCTCTTATTCCTGTTATTAACCTAGAATTACTATGTGATGCGACAAAGATACAAGTATAGACTGGATTACCTAAGTTGGAACAAAGCATTGCATATTCGCTTTGAAAAGGTTTGCTACTCGCAGTAGGCTAAAATACAGATTTTGCCACCCTCAAGTGGGCTTAGAAAATATGGTGATTTGCCACTCTCAAGTGAGCTTAAAACTCGCAATCAATGAATTGTCCCAATTCAAGTAACCCAACCTTCACCCACAGGCATTCAGGTAGTTATGTCACATAAGCAAATAGCCTCATGGAAACACTCACACTCATGCAAGATGTTAAAGCATAAACACTTACAGTGTACTCCGAGCCAAAAAAGAAGCTAGTTAGTAATCAATGCATGATCCTAGCTATGTCAAGAATGCCTAATGCAACACATGCAAAATGCAACTAAGATAGGCTCGGCTATTCTAAAATGTCATGTGAGATACAACTTGATACATGTATTCAACTTGGAATTGAAGTACAATGCAGTTAGTATGATGCGCCAAGCCCTAAGACATGCAAGACAGATGCATTTAATGAAAGCAAACATCACAGCATAAGGATGCTAATTGAAACATGCCCTAAAACTAACCATCGAAAGCAGGTAAGTAAAAGGGAGAAAGACGTAGGGTTGGAAGACATGCATCACACACACGCACACTTATTTACAACATTGCCCTCTCGGAGGAAGGTCCGAATGAATAATACAGAACCAACTAGCTAATCTAAACTAATCTAATTAAACTAGTTATTACACAACAGAATGAATAACAAACTATAGCTAATTATTACATAACTCTAACTAATTAACAAACTAACTAAGTTAGTAAATAAATAAGCATATAAACTATATGAGGTCTAGGTGAACACCGCTTTGGATGACAAAGGATGCATGCATGCTCGAGTCACCTTGTTGAAAATCCCTCATGACGCCCGATTTGCCTCGCTTGCAATTGATCTCAAAAACTTGCACCAAGCTCGAGAGATGAAACTCCATCTTGGGAATCTGTGGGACACAGGTCACTATTGGCCTTGGAGACCACCTGTCGACCACTTTTGTGGTGAAAAACCAAAAAAAGTGGTCGGCCAGCCACTAAATCTAGTCGGCTGACCAATTTCTGCCCCTGGTTTCTAGTTTTCTGCAACAGAAGGCAAGAGAGAGAGATGGCAGTATTCATAACACATGTGTGCACGACCACTCCCCCCATCATTGCATAAGCTCAAGGGAGTGTAGTCCTTGACCCTCGGGCCACCAATCATGCATCTTGATGCATGATGGCCGAGGAGTCGAATTGCACAACTCAATGTGAAATGAATGCACATACAAGCACCTAAAGCCAACAACTCCGTCATAGGTAGTCAAGAGTGTTGGTGACCGGGAATTGAGGTACGTTTCATCACTTCGAGTATGAAACACCCCTCGTTTCCCGTGTTTGGGCTAACTCCTATCCCAAACACAATGCAACAAAACATGGCATACACAATGCGGCTCCAGCATGCAAACATGCAATGCAACAAAACAAGCATGCAAACATGCAATGCAATGTAACTTAGCATACTCAATGCCGATGGAATGCACAATGCACAATGCTAAGAACCACATAGCCCACTCAATGCAATGTGACATGATTAACTTAACAAAGCTAATGACATGCAAATTATGCTAATGCATGCATACTCAATGCAAGACAACATAAGCATGCAACAATATGAACAACAACTAGCATACACAATGCGAATGGACATGGCATACACAACGCAATGAACCATATGGAATACACAATGCTCGATGGACTTAAACCAAAATGGACTGACCTCAGTCATGCCCAAATCAGTGGCCATAACACCAAGACTAAGGCACCAAAAGGCAAGACATACATGCACACAAATTGGTCCACAAGCTAGGCAACAAGAACACAACCCTTAGGGACACTCAAGAGGTGACAAAAGTGGGAGCACGGCAAGTCTATATGCTCTGAAATTATATGCAAAGTGAAGCCATATCATGCAAATAGCTCAAGTAAAGCATGCCAAGAGACTTGAAATACAAAGCTAGTCAAGGGCTTTACACTATAACCATACCAAGCAATGCTCAAATGACCTAAAGCACTCAAAACAGACCTAATGCAGGTCAAAATAGTGGCTGGAATGGACTGAAATGATAGCATGCTAAACAAGAAAAAGCATGCCCAAATGATGGCTCGCAAGCAAGGCATAAAGCTCAACTCTCAAATACAATTAAAGAGTGATAAACATGAGAGTATGGCAAAGATATAAGCCCTGAAATTCCATGCCAAATGATGCCAAGGTATGTAAACATCACAAATATAGCATGCTAGGGACCTCAAAACTCAAGACTAGCCAAAGCATTTGCACTATAACTATACAAAACATGAGTGATATGACCATGGCAGCCCAAAACAATCCTAGAATAGCCCAAAATATGAATAAAATCATATTGGAGCATAACCAAAATATGCTAGAATGATAGCCAAAATATCATGCATTCTAAGCTAGTAAACATAATTTACACTACAAGCATATGAAGCATGTGAGAGGCTACCAAACCAGCCAAAAATAGAGTCATGGCATGCCAAATGATGACCAAAAACCCACTGAAATATGACCAATACATGCAAGAATGACATGCTACTTTGATAAGCCACAAAAGGGATTACTCTACACATGCAAGAGGCAAACCCAAGGTGACCAAACGAGCCATAGAAAAAGTCAAGGCAGGCCCTAAAAGTCACCAAAAAGTGCCTGAACCGAGCCTTGAAAGTATGAAAACAAATGCTCATTTGATAGGCCAAAAATGAAAGCAAACAAAACCAAAAGAGAGGTCACCCTCTTTGATTTAGGGCCTCAAAACCACATGCTAACCAATGAAAATCCATTCGATTTCGGTGGCTAAAACCATGCAAGGATTAACTCAAAGGCCTTATGGCATGGCACAAAACAAGGCCAAACAAGGCACAAAAGGGGGTAGAACACCCCCAACACCCAAGAGGCCTTAAACAATCATGCTAAGGACTGAAAAATAGAGCTTTTTGTAGTTTAATGTTAAGCCAAGAGAAGCATGCAAATATGGCAAAGATAGCAACCAAGACAAAGCTTAAAAGGGAGAGAAGAGGTTATCCTTGAAGCACTGCAATACCAGCAAGTTTCTCAGCCAAAAACTAGCTTTTAAACCTCTAAAAATGTCCTCCAAGAACCTCAGTTCAATGGTGGGGGTGTATGGTTAAGAGTTGTGGTGCAAAAGTGAAGAACACACTATTTAGGCACCAAATATAGAGATAGAGGGAATATAGAGAGGAGATATATGTATATGCCCTAAGCCAACCGAGAACACGGAGAAGGGAGAGGAAGCCTCTCACTTATAAAGAAACAAATCTTAAGCTTCTTGAGAAAGCCAAGAGCCCCAAGCAATCCCTCCATACACGTGTATGGAGGATACAGTCTGTGTCCTCCATTGCAGTGGCATCCATGAACTCTATAAAATATCGAGGAAGAAAGGCGACTGAAAAAGTGGTCAGCCGACCACCTTTTCTGGTCGGCTTGCTACTTTTTCTGGTTTTTTAGGACAAAAAGTGGTCTCCCAGAATGAAAGGTGGTCGGTAGGTGGCTGCCAAGGCCAAAAAGTGGCTGCCAAGTGTCCAAATTGAAGCCCCAGAAGTTATCTTTCCAATGGCGCCAGCCTTACATTAAAATTCCAACTGTGCAAAAAGTTATGCCTGTTTTGGTGAAGCCGCGTAATTTCGGTCCAACCGGATTGATGCCCTACTTCAACCAACCATATCTCCCCCGTGCAGACTTGGTTTTAGGAGATTCTTGAGTGCAAAATGAAACCCCGAAAATAATCTTTCCAACGGTGGTGGCATCAGAGCGGAAATCCAAGAATGCAAAAGAAAAGTCTAGATTCTGCGAGGGCTACTCAACTTTCTCTTAACGGTTCATGCCCATTTTCTCCCCCAACTGGGTTTCTTCCCTCTTCTCTTCTTTTCTTCAACTCCAAACCCCTAACCAAGGTGTTTTGAAAGATTTTTCAAAGATTTCATCTCTCTTTCATTCATTTCCACTTTGTTCTTGCTCGGTTTACCGAAAAGTGCAACATTTGACAAAATGCAAGCCTCAGAGCATCGTAGAAACTTTATTTCAAAAATATTTTGAAAGAAAGGGCTTTAAGGTCTAAAAGCCATCCAAAATATCTTTGGTCCAAAATGGGGAGTGAGGTTGGGATTTGACTCTCCTCTTGCCGAAGAAATCAAACCTTTGGCCTGCACATCTTTCATCACCAAGTGAACCATCAGTAGCGCCTAAGTCTTAAGGGCGGTCAAAAATGGGGTGTCTACAGTACCTTGAGTAGTGATTGCTTTTATTTCTTGGGAACGGGTTCTTAGAGTCTTATCACCGGTATGATCTGCACGGACAGAGTGAACTTAGTTGCCTTCCTGCCAACTTCTTGAGTAGGAAGGGTGATGAAGTCCGAGTTAAGATGCCAAGGGTGGTTTGTGAATACCCAAACATTTTTCCCGAGGATCTTACTAGTTTACCACCTCATTGAGAGATCGAGTTCTCTATTGATTTAGTGTCTGGCATGACACCGATTTTTATGGCACCGTATAGATTTGCACCTGCTAAGTTGAGTGAGTTGAAGATTCAACTCCAAGAATTGTTAGATAAGGGTTTTATCCGCCCTAGTACTTCATCTTGGGGAGCACCGGCCCTCTTTGCCAAAAAGAAAGATGGCACGTTGCGACTTTGTATAGATTACCGGAAGTTGAACCGGGTAGCTGTCAAGAACAAGTACCCAATGCCTCGTATAGATGATTTGTTTGATCAATTGAAGGAGTCTTGTTGTTTCTCTACGATAGAGCTGAGATCGGGTTATCACTAGTTGAGAGTAAGAGAGGAGGATGTCCAGAAGACGGCATTCCGTACGCGGTATGGCCATTATGAGTTCCTAGTGATGCCCTTTGGCCTAACCAATGCACCAGCTGTGTTTATGGATATGATAAATTGGATCTTCCTTGAGTTCCTAGACCATTTTGTAGTCATCTTTGTGGACGACATCTTGATTTACTCACCCTCCGAGGAGGAGCCCGAGGGACACTTGCGAGTGGTGCTCGAGTTGCTTAGAGCCCATAAACTTTATGCCAAATTTGGAAAATGCAAATTCTGGTTGAGAGAAGTAAAGTTCTTAGGCCATGTGGTATCCGGAGAAAGGGTAATTGTAGATTCATTCAAGATAGAGGTAATGCAAGATTGGGGACAACCAAAAAATGCTTTTGAAATCCGTAGTTTTTTGGGGTTGGCTGGGTATTACCATTGATTTGTGAAAGATTTCTCTAGATTAACTTCACCGTTAACTAGATTGATGAGGAAGGGAATTAAGTTTGTATGGAATGAGACTTGTGAGAAGTATTTTCAAGAGCTTAAGGTTAGACTTACCACCACTCCAATATTGATTATTCTGAAGAGGGGTTTGGGCTATTCAGTGTATTGTGATGCCTCACATGAAAGGTTTGGATTATGTATTGATGCAAGTGGGGAAGGTAGTAGCTTATGGTTCGCGACAATTATCCTACTCATGATCTAGAGTTAGCAATAGTGATCTTTGCCTTGAAGATTTGGAGGCATTATATATATAGTGAGAAGTTTGAAGTGTTTTCTGATCACAAGAGTTTGAAATACCTGTTTACACAGAAAGACTTGAATCTGAGGCAGAGGAGGTGGATGGAGTTTATAGAAGATTATGATTTTGAGTTACATTATCACCTAGGGAAGGCCAATGTTGTGGCCGATGCCTTGAGTAGGAAATCAATTAGTAGTGTAGTTTGTATTTCCATCCGAGAATGCGAGATGTTGGGTGCTCTTGAGGAGTTTGACTTACACCTTGGCGAGTCTGTTGAGCCTGCAGCCTTATTTTTAGTAGTTTCACAACCTACACTTATGAACTGAGTGATAGAAGTACAGAAGGGTGACCTTGAGGTAAAATCCCTTCGGGAAAAGATCTCCAGTAGGAAGGTAGAGAGAGGCTTGAATGTGTACTCCAACTCGAGTGTTAGATATCTTGACTGTCTCTTCGTACCAGAGTTTTGCCAAGAGGAAGCACTCCGACAGTTTCACCATTCACACCTTACGATGCATCTGGGAGACACAAAGATGTATCACGACCTTGGCCGCCAATTTTGGCGGAGGGGAATTATAGCTGACTTTTCGTGCTCCTTTCGGAGACGACTAGCCCTACAGTTCGGACTCCCGTGATTTTGAATCTGATTTCACAAGTGCAATGTGAAATAGATAAACACTAATAAGTCCAAATCTGGCAAATCTTTTGGAAAATCGATTTTGAATCAAAATGCTAAAAATGGACTGTATTACTAGATTTCAAAGTCGCCACCTAAATATTTTTAGAAAATTTAGAAAACCCATGACTCGTGCCAAAGGCTATGCATCTGTCATCACGAAAGTGTCTCGACTCAGGAACTCAGGTATGAAAGGGGAAGGTCATGGATTGAGCACCCCAATCGCCCTATCAAATATTGGCCTCTACTAATCATGATGTGATTCTTATTTACATTAAATGCTCTTGTTCCGATTATTAAGCTAACTTTACTATGTGACGCACACATAAGTATAGATTAATTTGCAAAAATTGGAGCACTTTGATTTTATGTTTGTTTTTTAAAAGAGTTTGTGAATGTGCCACTTGAAAAAGTGGGATTATGTGCACATTAATCAAATCATTCCAAGTTAAGCAACTAGCTTTCATCCACTGGCATTCAAACAAGTATATCACTTAAGCACTTAGCCTCATGGAATCATGCTTGACATGGCAACACTAACATACAATGCAATATGCTAAAACGATAAGAGCTCACCTAGTACTCCAAGGCAAGCCAAAAAAAATAAAAGAGTTACAAAAAATGCATGATCCTAACTATGCAATGTGGCTAATGCAACATATACAATATGCGATATAGGCTCGACTACTAATATGGCATATGAATCAATGTGATAGCATGCGGCTTAAGCACGTTTTCAAAGTAATAACTAACAATGTGAGTTAAAATGATGAGTCAAACCCTATGCATGTAAGGCATATAGATGCAAAGCATGGAAAATGCCAAAGAAACATGATGCTCTAAGCTACCATTATAAGTGGGTAAATAAAAGAAAGAAAGAAATAGGGGTTGGAAGACATACACATTATTACAATTTCACCCTTACGCAAGGGGGTCTGAATAAATGTCCTAGCTAATTACTACAAATTAACTAATTATTACAAACCAAATGAAATGAATTAACTACACTAACTAATTATTACAAATTGGAATTAACTAATTAATTAATTACACTAACTAATTATTACAAGTTCAAAGGAATCAACTCACTAATTAACAAATTAACTACATGCTATGTAAACTAATTGGAACTCGAGCGGAGGTAGTGAACCAAGCATGCCAATGCGAACAATGTGAACATCCTCCCAGAAACGCCTCTGTTTTGCTGCCAGGACTATTCTGCTTGCAGAAAAAGCTTCTGTTTTGCCGTTGCTTTTGCTCTGTTTTGCAAGAAAATGACACTGTCTGCTGACACAAATGTGGCCTGTCAGCCAGAAGAAGTGGACGGCCGGATACAAATAGTGGCCGACTGGCCACTATTATTGATACTGCCCTGCTACAATAGAAAAAGAACAGAGCATAAACAAAGTCTTTCCAAGGGATATTCATCCTCTTTGTCTCTCCCTATCATGAAACAGATCAAGGAAGGGATAAAATCGGGTCACAAATCATCAATGATTGCAAGGTTGTTACATGATGATCTATGACTCGATTGGACAAGAGCTCAATGAGGGAAAATAAATGACCAACAAAACCTACTTCTTATCATGAGATTGATCAAGGGAAGTAGTTGACATTGACTCTCAAACCATTATCATCACTAACAATTATGAAATGGCCTAAGACTCAATGGGTTCAATTAACGTCCAATTGAACCCCCAAACCATTTTCTTATCTTGTATCTCTTTTAGTCCAAATTTTATTGCCTTTTTTAATTACCTTTCCGTTCATTATTCCATTTTGTCTAAAATGAAGATAAAGTCCATTAATAGAGAGAAATGTCAAACAAAGAGTTGTTTTGGGCATGAGAGAGATGTCATGTCGTTGGTAATGAACCTCCGAAAAGATTAAATCATTAAGCACAACGATCTCCATCTCAAGCTCAAACAATCAATCGGTTCAAAAGACTCTCAGAACAAATAAAATGCCAAGAAAATAGGGAGGTTGTAGAGATGATTAGGGGTGATCACAAGTATGAAAAGCTTGAAATAAATATTATCAACTCAAATAGGTTGGTGTCTATTGCTTAAAACACCAAACCTATGAGGACCATTACACTACAAGCATGCAATACAACGCATAAATGACATGAACAACTTAAAACAGTCCTAAAATAGGCTAAAGAAACACTGAAATTAAGGTAACAACATTTACAAAAGCAAGCCAAACTAATGGAGCAATAAAGCTAGCAAACAAGCCAAAGGAGGGGAGGCTAATTCCTTTATTTTTGGGATTTTAGAACCATATTTTTAGCCTTTGAAAACCTTTGAAATTCAGTGGTGAAAAGCTCAAAAAAAGTTAACGAAAAGGTGAGAAACATAAGGGTAAAAGCCTAGAAGACAAGGTTCAAAGAAGGGTGGTCCACCCCTCTACCTTTAATGTCTTTAGATCACAAGTTTTAGCCCATAAATACAGGTGAAAAACAGCCCAAAAACTGTAAAAAAAAAAAAAAAAAAAAGAGAGATAGGAAAGAAATGGTACAAAAAAGCTAGGATGTATACCTTTTGAAGAGGAGTAATCTTTTTGAGTTATAAACCACCAACTTCTCACCCTCAAGAGGTAAAATGCAAGCTCAAACACCTTAGCAAAGAACCCTCAAAATTTGGTTTAGAGTGTCTAGGCAAAGGGCATATAAGTTGCAAGGGAGAGAGAGAAATGTAGAGAGAGAAATATTTTCCAAGACTTTGCTCCACAAATTTTTCTAACCTAAATTTATGAGAGGGGGTCAAGTATATATAGAAAATTATGTTAGGCTCTTAGAAATATCAGTATATAAACAACTGGTGCAGTGGATACACCTGTGGAGACAATTGGCACAACTGGCAAAAATATCTAATTTTTTGACACAAGTGGTCAACCGGCCACTAAAGGGGACGGTCATACACTATTTGTGGCCGGTAGGCCACTACTGGGTTTATAGACCTCTGGATGGTCAGGCTTGAAAAACTGCTGTTTTGGTTCAAGAAAAGGTACAAGGTTTGTAGGTTTCTGAGGCTCAAAACTGAGGCTTCCGCTGAGACAATCAAGTATTTGACAAGCATATAAATCATCATTGGGTGATCAAATCGGTGGCACCTAAGCCTTAAGGGCGGTCAAAAATAGGGTGTCTATGGGAATGAAGAAGGATGTAGCTGTGTTTGTATCAAGGTGCCTTACTTGTCAACAAGTGAAGGCCGAGCATCAGAGGCCAACGGGTTTATTGCAACCCTTGTCTATAGCCGAGTGGAAGTGGGAGCATGTCACGATGGATTTTGTTGTAGGCCTTCCAAGGACTCAACGAGGTAGTGATACAATTTGGGTGGTAGTTAACCGATTAACCAAGTCGATGCACTTTATACCTATGTGTGTGAGTGGCTCGATAGATTATCTTGCTGACCTCTATATTAGGGACATAGTGAAGTTGCACAGAGTCTCCATGACGATTATCTCGGATAAAGATCCATGTTTCACGGCTCGGTTATGGCAGAGCCTACGGAGTGCCTTAAGCATAAAATAAACTTTTAATACTACGTATCATCCTTAGATTGACGCGCAGTCCGAGCGTACTATTCAGATCCTTGAGGATATACTTTGGGGTTGTGTTCTTGACTTTAAGGGATCATAGGAGAGACATTTTCCCTTAGTGGAGTTTGCCTATAACAATAGCTTTCAATCGAGTATTGGTATGGCACCGTTTGAGGGCTTGTATGGTCAACTATGTAGATCCCCTGTGTGTTGGGCCGAGGTGGGTGATGCACCTATGTTGAGTCTAGAGTTAGTTCGGGAAATGCCGGAGAAAGTTGCACTTATTCGTAAGAGGTTGGCTATTGACCAGAGTCGCTAGAAAAGTTATGCCAACCGTAGGAAGAGACCCTTGTCTTTTAAGGTGAGAGACCATGCCTTCTTGAAGATATCACCTAGGCAGGGTTTGATGAGATTTGGAAAGAGTATGAAGTTTTCCTCTCAATTCATTGGGCTTTTTGAGATCTTTGAGTAGATTAGAGAGGCAGCTTATTGTTTGGCTTTGCTGCCACAACTTTTCGGGATTTATGATGTGTTTCAGATTAGCATACTTCTATGAGCCGGATCCATCGCACATGTTGGATTGGACTAACTTAGAGATAGATGAAAATGCCTCATATGAGGAGAGACAAGTAAGAGTCTTGGATACTCGGGACCAAGTCTTACGAGGCATGACAATTCCTTTGGTTAAAGTATTGTGGAGATATCACGGGGTTGAGAAAGTAACTTGGGAATGTAAGTGGGAAGTCCGTGAGAAGTATCCAGACTTATTTGTTGATGTTTGAACATGTATTGAAATTTTGATTATGTTAACAAAATATGAAAACATTGTATATGTTTTGAGAATATGGAAACATTGTATATGTTGTACATATTTTGGAAACACGGGTTTAATATAAACATTGTATATGTTTTCAAAAATGTGAATTGTACTTTCAATGTTGGAACTTGTGTATCGAGTTAATGAGAATGGGTGACCAGAGGATGGGTCATGGTGATGGAATTGATTAATTATCTTTATTGTGATCAGTTTAAACATAGTTTAAAACTTGATTTGAAATTTCGATTTAAACATTATCTTGATTCCGTGTTGTTATTCTTGTCTTTTCCCCTTATTTCTCATTGAGTTTGAGTATTGGAGTGTCTCGATTGTGTTTGGAACAGATTGGTTGCCAGTTGGTTCAAACTGTTGTTGCCTAGATTTTGGTCTCTTCACTCGAACGAAGCTTCTTGTGCTCAAGCAAGCTTTGTGAGCTCCCAGTACTTTTGCAAGCCTACAGAGATACTGGGGAGGTAATGTTCTTCGCTCGAGCGAGACTTCTTGCGCTCGAGCGACGGTCTTCTATCTGTAAAACTTCTGGGAGTGTCTATTCTACGCTCAAGCGAAGTTTCTTGCGCTCGAGTGGAACAACTTATTGTATTTGGTCGCTCGAGCGACAACTCTTGGATTCGAGTGAGCTACGCATATATCAATTCGTAGAAACACCTTTTTACATCACTTTTTTATATTTTTTCTCCCAAAAATCCTAAATTGGTTGTCTCTCTCTCTAAAACCAACTTCTCTCTACAAATACACCTAGATCTAAGGATCTCTCTGCCTTACTCTCTTTGATAAAAAGGTAGAGCGTCTTGAGGGCTACGTTTTCATCCAAATAAAGCTTGGTTTCAGTGTCTTTGAAGTTCCTCCTTTTCTTCCTTAGTCTTCTAAGCTAGAGGTAGGACTTTCTACACTCTTCTATGATTTTTAACTTAGCTATTTGTTGTTGTGTAAATAAATGTTAGGATTTGGAGGATTCTAGATAGACCTAGGGTTTTGGTTTAAAAATCAAAAGAGGGGTTTTCATATGAAGGTATTGAAAATGATTATAGGTGTAGATATGAGGATGTGTTTTGTTAAATTTGTTGATTTTGACACATGAATTGGATTTAGGAAGAAAATTGAGTATTACCCTATAATGTTCCAAATAATTATTTTGTATAAATAAATGGAATTGGTATTGGAAATGTGGAATTGGATGGGTGTTTATATAAATTGTGGAGTTGGATGTGTATTGTCTCTCACCTATTGAAATTTTGATATTTTATCTATTATGGAGATTGCATATCTGTTTAGAAATATCTGTTTGGGCTATCGGTGGAGGATAGCTATGATTGTTGTAGAAATTGCATGAGGATTAGGTGAATTGAAACTAATCTTTTATTGGTTATCATTGAATATGACTATGTTTTGATACATTGTATATATATATGATGTTTGGGAGGAGAAAGGGAATGTACTCTATGTTTGGAAGAAGAAAGAGGATGGACTCTAGTAAATTGGTTGGCCTATGTGTCTAGGGTGAAAGTCTCGAAAACCACGCGTATATATGAGTGCCAATTTACTTTAAATTTTCGTAAAATGACAAATAGATGTGTTTGTATATACTATATTGATTTAAGACCCTATGAGTTGTATCCTCAGTTTGGTTGATTGAATAGAATGGGCATGATTAATGAATTGAAATATAAAGCTTGGCAAAGTATAGTTTTATAAAAGAAGTTATAATTAATTCACCATGGGCATTGTTTATGCACATCATATCCATATCTTTGTTAGAATTCATATATTGTGCTAGATTATTTCTACTGGACTTTGGCTCACCCTATTTAGGAAAACTATTTTCAGGTGTTGGTGATATGCCTCTGCCAAGGCAGTAATTCAGAAGGCTTGGGAGCAAGAGTTTCTCCTTTTGTTGTAATTATTTTGTATAGCCAAGGGTTTTAATTGTGTTGGATCTAAAGTCCACTTTTGTTGTAACCAAGAACCTATCTTGGAAAGTTGTAAGCCTATAGGGCATCTATTATTTGTTTTGCTTCCAATTTCTATCACATGCTGTGATATATGCTGTAGATTCAGAGATAGACTCATGAATGTATAATTGCATATGCACTTTGTTGTATGTAATAAAAGGACTTTATACTCTGATACTTGTTGTCATTTACTTATTGTCTTGGTTGGTATATTGTTTTATTTCGGGGCGTCACAGTAAAAGTCAGATAAAGTTGAGCTATATGCCCAGTAAAGATACATTTAACAAAGTTTCTAATCATTTGAACATTCACATGGCCTTTATTACAACTAAAACAACATTGAATGTTTATGTTTCAAGAAAATCAATAAGCAAAGTGCAAAGCACATTTCTGTCTTTCTAAGAAGCCATGATCAATACCAGGAAAATAAATACACCATGAGTCCCTGGTGAGAGGTCATATAACACACTTATTCACTTTTAACTGAAACTATCCCTATATTTATTGACTATTATACGGCAGGATATGGGTACCCAATTAAATCATCATTTTTTTTACTTTTTCCGACTATCATACTACAAGACCAGTGGACACCCAAAAATATTTTTTCCACATTCATCCAGCGATAAGCTCAAGATAGGGCAATTGGGCACCTTAACTCGCCGCGCGGATACCAACACAACACCACACTCTCAAAATCGACCCCCAACTCGGACTAATGCTAAATTTACCTTTTTGTTAAACTTTCTTCCATGCAAACAAGTATTCAACATTAAATGAGATATTTGAAGAAAATCATATTCAAGAAATACAAATTTCCAAGTCAGAATTTCAACTCAACAACAATACCCGTATGTTCCACACTGTGATTATTCACCAAATTCCAAGAATTTAAGGAAATTTCCATCTAAGTATCATTCTCTACTCAAATTCAAAATTAGGGTTTTAACAAATTTGGGGCTTTCTCCTTATTTTCATAGATATCTCTCTTCCCAACATCAATACTTATGTAACATGGAAAATTTGATGACACTTTAATAAAAGTTGAATAAAATTTCCCTTTTTGTGAAATACAAAGTTAATCTATCTCAATCATCAAATTAAGTCATAAAGTTACAACAATACCATATAATCATCTTCAAAACAAAGAGATACTAAATTAAAAGTAACCCTACCTCAAGCAAAAAGCAAGAAAGCTAGACTTCTAAAAGAATCCTTCGCAATGATGAAATCTAATCGGTAGAAAGGAAGATCTTCACTTATACTTCTCTTCTTACAAGCGATTTAGACTTGGATCTTAGTGAAATGAAAAGTATTAGAGTGAGAAACTTAGGGTTTTTCGGAATCAAAGGAAGGGAAAAGAAGATAGAAAATAAAAGATAGAGAAGTGATCTACAATGTAACTTTTTAAGTTGCTAAATTCGCGTAGACCCATCGAGCAGTTTTTTCATCGCTCGAGCGGTGAACGAGGTCTCTCAATACTTTTGTCTGCAAAACGAGATACTAGGAGCTCTCCAAGTTCGCTCGAGAAATCCACTTCTACTTGCAAAACTACTAAATGTCCTCCATCTTCGCTCGAGCGATACTTTCACTGCTCGAGTGGTCACTTGGGACAAAATGTCATAGACGTGGACTTATGTGTATATGTATATATAAGGGTTGTTTTGTCCATTTAAGTCTTCACAGCTCATTGGACGTTATAATTTATTATTTAAGGCTTCGCTAGCCTATAGTATTGTATTCTTGTTAAACAAGCCTTTGGTAATCTCGGATTCTTGTGGGTCCTTCTCTAATCCCTTGGGGCAAGAGTTGGGTCGTGACACTCTAGCTACACATAAGAAGCATGAGTACATGACAAAAGTTTTATAAGCTTCAACAACTAGCAACTTGAAGGTTTGTTGGGGATGATATTGCTTATCCAATAAGAAGTTAAACAATCTCAATAAGGACCATTTGAATGTTTGTTAAGAAGATCAGATATTGCTCATCCAATAAGGAGTTAATCAATCTCAATCAGGACCATGCAAAAGTGTGGGTATCATGGATATGTCAATTATGATGCAACAGTAGAAAGAGCACAATTAACCAATTAAGTCAAACTTACTTGGCCACCATGACTTTTCTAAGGGTTTAGTTCTTAGTGGAGGTCATGAGTTCAAGTTTCTCTAGGAGGAGTTGAATTTAAGAGGCAAGCACTTTTTTGATGCTTTATAAAGGGTGGAGAGACTAACTCTTATAAGTGTTGATCGGTCATCTTTCAATCAAAAATAAAGAACTAAACAAAGCACTAATTCAGTAGAATAGTGGATTGTCCAGGTATCATTGGTCCACTAAGGCCTCGTTTGGAGAGTAGCTAAAAAGCCAAAAAATCACTATAAGTTATCACATAACTCTCTTTATTTTTCTACATATCTTTTTATAAAAAGTCAAAAAATTACTAAAACAGTCTGTTCCCAAATGAGGCCTAAATATCTATATAAATTAGGGCATCTCCAATGGTTCACCAGAATTTTCATCAAATCTAACTAAAAAAAAAATGAGTTCCTCAATCTGATATGAGCCACTCCAACGGTGAGTACTGTAGCATTCATCAAAACACACTGGATGTCTGGAGGGACGATCGGCCGGTCAACAAGACAGGAAAAATGAATTTTTTTCCTCTTCCATTTCTATTTCCTTAATTCGTATCCCATTTCTTTTTCCCTTCATTAAATCTTTTCCATTTTTTTTGCCTCCAACAATTATTTCCTTCTAAAAATTGATATAAACATATTAACCCATGTACCATATAAAGAGAATCTAAACACAACTTAAGAAAGTCAAACCACTACGAATTAAGGAGTATTTGTTGAGTAAATGCAAAGGCTCCACCTCAATCAATGAATCTGATTTTTTTTTTTTTTTTTATTTAAAATTTCTTTCTTTCTTTTGCGCACTCATTGGTGGCTTTCACGCATAAGAGTAAGGTAACTGAACCAGAGAAGCATGGATACAATAAGAATAGCCTAGTTAGCTGAGGTAGCCTTTTTCCTTGACTACAGAGAACTGAAGGGAACACTGTGGAGATACAAAAAGATGGAAGGTGGTTAAGAGACTCAACATCACTCATAATGTGCTAGTATAGGTCAATTCCTCTAGAAATGCAAAAGACACAATGCTAGAAGTCCATAGAGAAATTTGATCACTTATGCAAAAGAGTCCGATATTTGCTAATCCAAGCGTGTGTACAGAATGAGATATACTAATCAAAGTACACACACTCCGAAATGAGTAATGACCACAGAAGGCACACACATATTAACATGTGATGTATATTCTTATTAATTCCAATATGCACCAAGAACTTCTCAAAAATGTCAAGCTTGCAAAACCATACTAAGAAAATCTTTTTGGATTTTTGTGTGTGTGTGTGTTTTTTTAATTTTATATACAGAAAGCAAGACAAAAAACAAACAAACACACACAAAACGACCCCCCCAAAAAAGACAGAAACCCTTAAATAGAGAGAAAAACAAATATAAAAATAAATAAATAAATAAACATGTTAGATCAAGTCAAGCTTTCTCGCCCAAACCGCTTTAGCATAAACAAAGTTGTGAGAATTACAATTCGTGGGTGGTGTCTTGACATTGTGGTTCCTTTCTACTTGAATGGGAACCCCGTCTCGATGAGGTTTCTAACTTCCTATTCCTAGGTCTAGGTAAACACAACCTCTGTTCATATTTGGTCTCAAGCAAATCAAAATAGCGAGGTCTATTGTAACGCCCCGAAAATTGGGCAGGGTATATCTATTTATGCAACAAAACCCACCTGATAGATAAACATATATATAGCTAACTATTCTATGCATCCATTTCTATTAAATCCCAAATGCCAAACACATGCTGTTCACATCTCAATGCCCTAGTTCCAATCCCAAGCATGCATTTTACAACAAGTATGAAATAGAAACCAAACAGATAATAAGTGCGCTACAAGCTTACAAATTTATCCAAGAACAGTCTTGGTTACACAAAATGGAGTTTCAACTCAACGCAAATACAACCCTGGCCTTACATTCAACAAATAACAATAAAACAAAAATAAAGCCTCAGCTCCGAGTTGTCCCAAGTCAATGCCTTGGCGGAGGCATAGCACCTGTACTTGAAATGGTTTCCCTTATAAGGTGAGCCACAGCCTAATAGAGATATACTACACAGCATATGAACCATGACAAGACTAAAGAGGAGTATGCTCATGCCATGCTCATGATAAAACAATTTATCTCCCTTTTTATAAAGCATGCAATGCTGAGATGCAACAATAGATATAAAGCCATTTTCATTTTAAACCATATCTGTTACATGAATACAGGCTCTGTGAATCTCTAGTTGAGTGTCTGCAAGTAGGCCCTAATGCAATACCACTATCATTTTTACCAGTAAACTGGAAGGCTCGACACCTAACCGCGCGGTTCTACACCCCTTATCCAGATTCAACAAGTATTCATCTTTTCGCAAACAGATACATTTTCAAACATTTCTTAAAAACAGATACATTTCCAATGAAATGAATGTAATGCAATGTCCAATGCAACAAATGAGAAATGTGGTTCGATTTACCTAAGTCTCATGCATTTCTATAACAATCATGGCTATCTTTCACTGATAGCCAAAAATAGATATTTCTAAACAGATATCTAAACAATTAAATTTCAAAAATTCTAATAAATACAATCTATTCCACATCTTATCAAATATGAACAACTACACTAGTTTTCATATCACAATCACATCCAGTAACCTCTCAAGGTTTATTTCTAACCGTGTCGATTTTATTCTAACGGATACATTAAGCAAAATAATACCGTTAATGCCCAAGAAAACATCATTTTCTTTCCAAACTCATTCTCCAAGCATTATTCAACTATGACATCCTATTTTGATCAAAAGTTCCAAAAGTTAAACGTAATTCCTTTGTTTTTTTTAAAAATGCTCTTTTGGTTGCAAAACGGTGAAAATTTCAAAACCGATCGAATCGAAGTCCGTTTTTGTTCAAATTTAAAACATAACTCTTTCATAACCTTACAAACACATTCCAAGTTTATACTTCTGCAATTTGGGCATCAACTCTTTATTTTTCTCAAAATTTCTCTTTTAAGCAAATAAATCACAAATTTTTCAAAAATTCTAATTAAATTATATACAACTCTAAGTTTCATAGAATCAAGTAAAAGTACATAAAGAAGTGTAGGAAAAATCCCTACCTCGAGCCAAGAAGCTTTCAAATTTTTCGGCAACAGAAATTAAATTTTTTTGAGCCAAACGACGCTTTTTCTGCCCTCTACGTTTTGATCCAAAGCACTAGGGGTAAAAAATGACTTACACTAGATCAAACCCATGAAAAACTAACATTGGAACCCTTTCTCTTTTCTTTCTCGCAGCAAGGACTCCAAGAACTCTCAAAAGTTGAATAAAAAATCCTTTTGGTTACTTTTATAGATATTTCCTAAACAAATATCTAATTAAACAAATATCTAACTATATATATATACACCTATATATATATGTATGTATATAAATTTAAAAATACATTTCAACATCTTTAATGACAAAAGTGAATATAATATTTTCTAACTACAAAATATATTTCGTTTAACGGCACACACCATAAATATTCACAACTCTTTTATGGTAATTAAATAATAATAATAATAAAACCATAACAATATTACATGATTATTAACGGGTCACGATTCAATCAATTGGGTCCAAATTAATGGAGTTTAATAATTTAAAATAAATCCCCAACTGAGATTAAAGTATAAATTCAATTTGATTCAACTCGTTACATCTATTATGACCCTTAACATCATTACGGCTAATGAAGTGTCTCTCTACCCCATAAGATATTAGAATTTCTTCTATCTCTATGAGACACTCTCCCATGCAACTCATAACAATAAGGGCGAATATGACCATACATACCACAATGATGACAAATAAAAATAGGGTGTACCTTCTTTTCTTTAACCTTACCAACTCTAGGAAGATTGAGAAGTCCATCATCATGTTGAATTTTTTGTTCCCTCTTTCCATGAGTTATTGTATCATGAGTTCTTGTATCATAAGATGTAGATACACTCCATTTTTGCTCTTTGTCACCACAAAAGCCAATGTCACTCTTGTCACAACACATTTATTGAGACCTAATGACATTGTCCAAAATCTTTGATCCTTTGTTTCAAAGTCCAATGGTAGCCATAGCACACTTGAGCTCTTCCTCTTTTTTGATGACTAGCTCTTTGAAGGCAACTTGTAACTCATTTTTTTCACCTAAATTGAAGTTAAAATTTACAATGTCACTCAATTTCGCATAAAATTCATCAAAGGTCTCATTATTTTTCATTGAAAGTTTTCGAAACTAGACGTGAGCCTTTGAAGTTTGAGCGTTTAATCGAAGAAGTGCCCTTATGAATAGTTCGTAAGATATCCCAAGCCTCTTTTGTGACTTCACAATAACAAATACGACTAAACTCTTTTGGTGTGACGGCGCAAAAGAGATAATTGATGGCTTTACTATTCCAACTACTATTTCGGTAATCAGTTGTGTTCCACTTATTGATTGGTTTAGGGAACGTTACTTCATCAATAGTAATAGTCGATTCGATCCACTCACACATGATAGATTGCCAAACTTTTTCATCAATAGATTTTAAAAATGCTCTCATCCAAGCTTTCCAAAAAGAATAAGTAGATCCATCAAGTAGGAGTGGTCAAACCATAGAATTTCCCTCACAAATTGAATCCATTATCACAAATCAAACAACAAGATCCTGCTCCAATAGTTTTGAAAAAAAATAGAGCGATCTACTCTGATACTAATTAAAAAATCTTAAAATCCCCGAGATATTGATTTGTGATTATGTATTAATTTTAAACAATAAATAACAATCTCAATCAAACAATCAAATACAAATAGACACAACGATTTAACGTGGAAAAATTACAATTAGAGCGCCTCCAATTGTGATAAAAAGAGAGAAAAATAGTATATAAATAATGTAAAATCTACTTACTTTTTAAAAGTTTAAAATTAAACAAAATAATAATTATAAAAATGAAAGTTGTCATGACTTGGAAACATTGCAAACAACAAACACCTAAATTTTAGAAGCTCAATTTTTTTGTTTCACAGACTTCTGACTAAATCAAAAATGGATTAGCCTCATTTCTTTCTTTCTCTCTCTCTCTCAAAATATAATGTATCAAACAGGGCCTAAAAGGATAAACTTGTCTATCGACGACGGCAATGGAGGGAAGATCATTCTAGAGAAAGGAGAAAGCGGTATTGCCGCCTCCATAGTCTCCAAGAGCAGTACACACCCTCTGTATGCGATTTACCAGATCGATCAAGCTCTCCATTGTCGCTATCTTCTCCAAACCCTACCAGATCTCAGTTCAAAACCCTCATAGTAAAGACTTAAACAAGAAGTAAAAGCAGCTTAGAAGAAACAACTGAGAGACTTTTGTAGGTGAGAGAAAAATCTAGAGAGAGAGAAAGATACTTGCAATTTAGGCCAACCAAATTGGAATAGCGACGAAGAGAGAGAGAAGAGAGAAATAGTTGTCTCATGTTAAGATCATGACTGGACCCATCCAGTCCGATCCATGAGCCCATTTTTAGGCCCCATTTTGATAATCTGAACCATCCAATGTGTAGAACTCGTCGAGTACTATATCTTTGTAAAAAAAATTATATTGATCGGATATCGATAACTATTTGATTGGATCAGATTTGTATTAAAAAAATGAACGGTGAAAAAATAAATGGTTAACGGAATTCTGATCCAATCAAATAGCTATTGATATCTGATCAATGTGATTTTTTACAGACATATAATACTCGACGAGCTTTACATATTGAACAGTTTAAATTATCAAAATGAAATCTAAAAATAGGCCCATGACTCTGACTAGATGGGTCTAATCA
Organism: Camellia lanceoleosa; assembly: GCA_025200525.1. Taxonomy (NCBI): domain Eukaryota; kingdom Viridiplantae; phylum Streptophyta; class Magnoliopsida; order Ericales; family Theaceae; genus Camellia; species Camellia lanceoleosa. The sequence continues at coordinate 132,396,813 of CM045763.1, read as the reverse complement.
TGAACTTAACATGAGACAAGCTAGACTCTTATTAGAATTCTACACGAAATTAGATCCTTCAAAAACGACAAATATTGCGCACCTGGCGCACCGTATCATTGTCCTTCTAACGAGCCCCGTCATTTCTTCGACCAAGTCCACCGTTTCTCTCTCTCTCTTCACCGCCATTCCAATTTGGTTGGCGTAGATTGCAAGTCTCTCTCTCTCTAGATTTTTCTCTCACCTACAATGGTCTAAGCTGCTTTTACTTGTCGTTTAATAGTCTAAGCTGCTTTTACTTGTCGTTTAAGTCTCTACGAGGGGGGTTTTGAACTGAGACCTGGTAGGGTTTGGAGAAGATGGCGACAATGGAGAGCTTGATCGGTCTGGTGAATCGCATACAGAGGGCGTGTACTGCTCTCGGAGACTACGGAGGCGACGATACCGCTTTCTCCTCTCTCTGGGATGCTCTTCCCTCCGTTGCCGTCGTCGGTGGGCAGGTTTACCCTTTTAGGCCCTCTTGGTTTACAGTATATTTTGAGAGAGAGAGAGAGAGAGTAATCCAATTTTGATTTTTAGTCAAAATTCTGTGAAACATAAAAATTGAGCTTCTAAAATTTGGGCGTATAATCTATTTTTCATAGAATCCTCTGTGATTTTTGATCTGATATGAGTTAAAATTGAGCTAGTGAAAGTTTTTATTCCGGTCGCAGAGAGTTTTGTACAGAGATTGAGTGGTTTTTAGGAGAAATATGGAAGAAAAAAAGATAGATTTTAAGTCATTTGTTGCTTTATCTGATTTTGTTTAAATTTGAGGCTCTCTTTTAAACTGATAGTTGTTGGGAATTGAGGTTTTGTTTATCTGATATTTTGTCTAATTTTTGTATCAGAGTTCTGGAAAATCTTCCGTTTTAGAGAGCATCGTTGGGAGAGATTTTCTTCCTCGAGGATCTGGTTAGGTTTTGTTAACTTCGCTTTCATTATGAATTTATGTTATTATTAGTCATGTAATTATGCTACTTGATTTTAATTAAATGTGTTTGTGGGTATTTTTAGGGATTGTCACAAGGCGGCCTTTGGTGTTGCAACTTTACAAGATAGATGAGGGACAGCAGGAGTATGGCGAATTTTCTCATCTGCCTCGAAGAAAATTCACTGATTATGGTGCACCGCTCATTTTGTTTTTTTAATTTTTTACTGTTGATTAACATTTGTACTTTTTAAGCATTTATATTCAAGTGATGATAATTCTTAGTAGTTTCTTTATTTGAATGTCATGTTTCACTTGTTAAAGCTTTATTCCAATTCCTAAATACAGTAATGACCTTTGAAGTGTTTAAACATATAATTGATACTTTCAAACAAATGTAATATGAATTTTATGGCTTTGCCGAGCTTGAAGTTGTTAGATACTGACCGGTCTTGTCCATTCCCCAGCTTAGTTTTATTAAGTTCATGTAGGTCTACTGAAATTTAAATTAGATAAAGGGTTGCAATATGATGTATTTTTTCAGAACCCAAAGTTTTAAACCTCGATGAAACAGAAAGATGAGCAGAAATGAACTATTTGTTTATTTTGATTTTAATCCACCCCTTTTATCCTTTACTTGGGGTTATTATTATTATTATTATTATTATTATTATTATTATTATTATTATAAGCACAAATATGAATCCACAACATGACACGAACACACTGACATAGTAATTTTAAAAAAATAAAGACAAAGACATGTGAGGGACACATAAAATATACACTTTTTATACTATGAAGCACATATACCTTTTGTAGGTCATATACTGGTGTTCAACACGTGTCCAACATGGTTGTGCGTTGGACACACACAGGATACATGTTAGACACATTGGAGGAAATGTCCTATTTTTAAATTTTATTTTATTTTATTTTGAGTCGAACACACTAGAGACACATTGAGGATACATTGTGTTTGAACTTATAAACATGGTTTTAAAAATGGTCCGTAACTGTTATGTAATGCCATTACATAATCGTTTGGGTAGTTTTTGCCATCCATTACGGCCGCTATACTAGTGTGATTGAAAATCAAATGGATGTTACAACGTTGTTACGACCTTTACCTTTGTTTTTAGTAGATAATACATGTAATACCATTTTTCTCATATCCCTTTTTTCAATTGCTAACATCACACGAAAACCACACAGAATTGTTGTGAAAATCTTAGGTCAACATCCTTTAGTGTCCAATCTTCAATTTCTACAAGATTTGACTTAGATGAGATTAGTTCTCCCTTCTTTATTTATTTATTTTAACGTTTATTATTATTTTTTCACTTGACTCCTTGATTCCTTTGGTACTCAACATTGGCTTAAAATAAGCCCACAAATAAGCTAGTTGTTTGGCATATTTTTTGGCTTTCCTAATAACTTTTTTAAGTGGCTTAAGTTGGTTTTTTGGCGGGAAATGGCTATGACAAATGACTTGAGCTTTTTCATGGGCTTATTAGCAGTCTCAAATGGAGCCTGACTTAGATCTATTTGGTTTTGGGTTAGATTTTATTTACATGAATATTCTGTTATGTACTTTTACTATGCTGGCATATTGCATTATGATTGTTGTTTAAGGCCCTAGAAATATGAAACATTAGACATGCTTAATGAATTCTTTTTATAAATATTTTTATTTTGTTTTGCGTAAAAATGACAAGTTATCTATAAGTTCAATCAATAAACAAAGAAAATTAAATACATATAGCAAAATGAAAAATCTATAGGGTCACTTAAAACCTATGAAGCATGGGTACTCTGAAAATATTTCCGTACTCCTACCAAATATTTACCGGGTACTGGTACTTGTACCGATAGGATTGCATGCGTACTAGGTATTCGAAATGCGTACTGGGTACTTTTTATACATTCTTTGGTAGTTAGGTATTCTATGGGTACTTCATGGGTATATCAAGAGTACACGTAGCTATGAGACATTAGTGGAGATACGTTTAATTTATTAGAGAGTTTTTATTTACTTGAAATTGCAAATCCTTTACTTGATATGTCAAAGTTGAAAAATGTATTGTTCAATGATGAAGTTGATAGAAGTGGAAACTGAAATTTCAAATTTTCAAATTTTCAAATAATTTGCTTCTGGAATGAAACTTTGTTTTGTAATTTCCCCTATTTAATGGCATTAAAATAGCTTATAGACTTTGTTTTAGTATTTGTATTGTTGAACTATGATTTCTCTTTTGGTTTTGTAATTTCCCTTTTTAGTTTTGATATTGAATTTTGATTTGTAGATCGAATCTCAAACTATAAATTATAAAATATAAAAAATTTATTGACGTACCCTAGCCGTACCCGTATTCTATTTTTTTTAGGTCTTGCTGTATCGGTGTACCTGTACCAGTATCTGTACCCACACCTATGCTTCATAAATGAGTGTGAAAATTAGTAGATATGTTTGCTAGATTGTGTTAAAAAGTTAAACAAAACTAACTAAAAACCTTTTAAAACCATATTATATGTGATTCTGAATTAAAGTTCTTCCAATATTATGTGAAAAAGAAAAAAAAATTCATGGCTCGAGTTGCCGCCATCATTACATTACGGTCGTTACACTCTGCAACTGCATCATCACCACCGTTACCGTTATGCAGCTGCCACCGTTACATAAAACCTTGCTTATAATACTTAATTTACATAATTTTTGTTTTAGGAAAAAAAAAAACCAGGGTTTTGAGCCTTGTAACAAAATAAACCTTGAGTTTTTAATTTTGTCAATTTAAACCCTAATCTTATTTGTTTTCAATCTAAACCAAAACCATCTGCCTATTTTCATTAGGTAAAACTGATGGGAAAATGGTATTTTAGACATTAAACTCAATAGAAAAGGATATTTTACAGAACTGGTGTGGGACCACCTATTGTGCTTCATTGTGTGCTACACCATTGAGAACAGGAGGAAAAATGAAGTTAGGCATGCATGCTCCAAACCTGGGCACTTTATGTACTTGGTAATACCACCTAATCCTTATTCTAGCTTTGTCTTGGTGTTGACGTATATAATATATATATGTAACTAGATTTAGGAATGAATAAAACATAGTTCAAATAACAATGAATAAGATTACCTACTTTAAAAAATTTCTGTGAGTTGTAAATTGTAATTGACAATACATTTATCGTATACGTATTCCATTTTTCTGTCTTTGGTGTGCTAGTTGCAACATTTATTATATACCTCTTATTGTTAGTTTGACATTGTTTTTAGTTTTTGTTTTAGTTTTTTCCCTTCTTTTTCCTTTGGTGACTATGGTCTATACAAATGCTGAAACTGATCTTTTGCCTTCTGCTTCTCTTCTGCAGCCATGATTCGCAAGGAAATTGCAGATGAAACTGATAGGGTGACGGGAAAAACGAAACAAATTTCACCTATTCCTATCCATCTTAGTATATACTCTCCAAATGGTAGGTTATTAATTTTAACCCTAGTTGCTGGTAACCCTGGTGGAGCAAATATATATCCACACTTGTTGCAAACTTCTTCGTTTTGTTTATTGGCCCTTCAACACATCTTGTGATTATACTTTATTCATTCTTTCTTACTTTTAGCTGCCTCTCTGGTAAAATTACTTGGAGTTTCATTGATTACAAGGAGCATAATATTCATTGATTATTATGCAACCTGTGTTGCCATTTTCCCCAGTTTTCTGTAATATACTGTAACACAATTTCATTGAGAGTTTCTCCAACTTGGCTTCAAGAGCCACTTTGGTTTAGATTTCAGAACTTTGGTTTAGTTGCTTTAAACAACTTTTCTTTTTTATTGCGCGGTGAAAAGGATTACTAGGTTTTCTTGGCAGATGTTCTAAACAAAGATGCAAGGAAGAAACTTGAGTTGGGAAGTCATTACTTGGATGGAATGCCTGCATCTTTTTTAATATTTATGTAACATGAGCACTCTGCATGGTATCCACAAATCAGAACTCTAAGATTCCAAATAGGTGAACAAATGGAGTCCAGGTCATGTTTGGTTTGACAAATACTATGTGGTGTTAAAGATTGAAATAATTCAAGAAGTTACATTTCATATTTTGATTTAAAACTTTGTAAACTCAATGAACCATGTTCACTTGTTTGACCTAACTGGAACAATTTTGAGAGGGAAACTTTAACTGGAAACTCTTTCAAAGGATATCATGCTGACATTGCTTTTTGATTTTTTACTTTGGAGAGGAGTCTTTTGCCATGGCTTTTAGATAATTTTGATCAACATTGGTAGCATGATTTGTTAAGCCTGTTTGTCGTCTTGTTCTCCATTTTAGTGCTTGATTAGGGGATTGCAATATCGTGTCCTATCTCACCTCGGGATGCAAGTGATACCTTTCTTTCCATCTTTCCAATGTGAATGTGTGACCTTACCTTGAACAGACATGGTCTGGACTCCGGTGTTGTTTCGTATAACAAGATATAAGCTTTTTAAAATATTTTGTTTCTCTTATGTTGTGGTTTCATTGTACCATAAGTAAAATGGTCTATCCCTTTCTTGATTTCTTCTACTATATGACAATGCCCTCTCTCATTCTCTCCACATCTATCTACATATACATAACTTTGCTGACACCATTTCATGGGTTTTTTTGTGTGGCAGTTGTCAACTTAACCTTAATTGATTTGCCTGGACTGACAAAAGTCGCTGTTGGTATGTTCTATATAATTTCTCATTTTCTTATATAACTTGGAAGTGATATAACTTGTTCAATAAAGAGGTTTGTTCTTCGCAGAGGGACAACCTGAAAGTATTGTTGAAGACATTGAAAATATGGTGCGATCTTATGTTGAAAAGGTAATGATGAATTGATTATCTTTTCTTATTAAAGTACTAGCGGTTGGCACATGCGATGCGCGTGCATGTAAGTAAAAATAAAAATAACATGATAATGAAATTAGTATCACAATATGTGGGTAGTTCAAGTGGTATAATGTTTCTTCCTTAAGACGAAGCTCTTGGTTTCAAGTCTTAAGTCTTGTTAATGTAGTTTATTTATTTTTAAATAGAGAAATCCACGTGCCACGTGGCATGAGGAGAACCAAAGTACTCAAGACAGCAAAGGACTTGTTCACTTTATATAGATAGTATAGATGATTCACTACCTTCAGGATTATTTTAATTAATTGTAATTTCGTTTTTTATTAGGTTATGTGAATGAACCAATCATGATTAAGTTTTAACAAATGAGTACTAACCGAGCTTATAAAATGAGGGGAAATAAAAAGAAACAGAAAGAAAATACTAGAAGAAAAAGGTATTAGTTTCCTGACAGTTTTAGTAAAGAACAGATCCTCAAAGGTCTCTTGATTCCTAAGGGAAATAAGACCCTGGAGCAATTTATGTGTCAGATAGATATGTTCCAAAGCTTCTTAATTTTGTTTATCGTCATACTTTTACTTAGCAAGATGATGATTTGCTTATTACAACTGTTATTGATACATTAAATTTATGGTCCTCAAGTTAAGCCTCTAGCTTGTCTCCTGGTGTGCAAAGTCTTCCATACAACCCTAATCTGGCTTGTAGCATTTGTATCATGTGGTTTTCTTGTTTGATTTTACTTGTTTTCTTTGCCATGAACAATTGCATGAGTGGTAAATGCATTACCAGTTTCAATTGAGATCCTAGGTTTTGCAGATTATTTTGGCACTAATTGGTGAATATATGGTTTTGCAGCCTAACTCCATCATACTGGCAATATCTCCAGCAAATCAAGACATAGCGACCTCAGATGCTATCAAACTTGCAAGAGAGGTGGATCCCAGTGGTATGTTTTTCTTAGTGTTGGTTATAGATAAATTATTTAAAATAATCTGTTCCTTCAAATTTGCTTGGATTTTTTGTTATGGAATTTCCTTTGCAACTTGCTCAGGTGAACGGACATTTGGTGTTTTGACAAAGTTAGATTTGATGGATAAAGGAACTAATGCATTGGATGTAGGTTTCCTCTCTTTCTCTCTGTTTCCATGCATTATTGAGATTTCTTTTATCTTTATGATGTTCAGTGCTATAATTGATTTGAGTATTTATTAGGTTTTTACAGAAACAGATTCAACTATTTGAGTCCATGATAGTGATGCCATAATACCTCATTAAATGCTTCTTCAAATTTTCTTTTTATTCTTTTCTCCTGTTCATTTCTTCAATTATCTTTTTTACTATTTGTTATTTTTGTCATACTGAATCAATGATTTTTGTCCTCAAAAAGGTTCTTGAAGGGAGATCTTATCGTCTACAACATCCTTGGGTTGGAATTGTGAATCGATCACAAGCTGATATCAACAAAAATGTTGATATGGTTGTTGCAAGGCGGAAGGAGCAAGAATACTTTGCTACAAGTCCTGACTATGCACACTTAACAAGTAAAATGGGTTCAGTGTATCTTGCAAAACTTCTTTCCAAGGTATACTTCATGTATCCTGTTCGTAATATAAGATTCTTTTTGAATAAATATGGTATCATTTTGATGAGTATTTTTAATTTCAGCAATTGGAGTCTGTAATTAGGGCAAGAATACCGAGTATCACGTCGTTGATTAACAAAAGCATTGATGAACTTGAATCTGAGATGGACCACCTTGGTAGGCCTATTGGTGTTGATGCAGGGGTGAGTAGTTTTCTCTGCATAATTATTACTGAATGAGACACCGTTACATGTGTTGTTGCTGACTGAAATGTTATTTTCCAGGCTCAACTCTACACTATCTTGGAACTTTGTCGTGCATTTGACAGGGTTTTTAAGGAGCATCTGGATGGAGGGTAAGCACTTATCTTCTTCTCTCTTATGGATAGTTTATTCTTAAAGCTTCAAACTACCTTTGAGTTGATCTTGTTCTTTGAACTCTATTTGGAAATTTATGTTGTTAGAATCATGAATAGTCTCTGCGTTGGTAATTCTCAATATCCTTTGTACACTAGACAAAATTTAACCTGAACTCACCAACGATGGCATAAATGGGTTTACTTTCTTCATTCATGACACATCTAGATTCTGGATATCTCGAAGCATTTGTATACAAAGCCATCTTCTAAAAGGGATCCCTCAGATGAATGGAGACCATCACCGAAGTTGATCGTACCAGGGCTAACTTTGTTTTATAATGATTTGAAAGTCATCACTAAAGAGAAGGCTGCCTTTTATTGAAATGTTCTCATCAGTATTGAATTTTGTACTTAGCAAAAGGGAAAAAATTGAATTTTATGCTTGAATGCCATGCAAACCACTACTAGCTTTGGTCTGTGTGACATCCATCCATTTGCATTATTAATAAACAATATAATTGTTGTAGGGCTAAATTTAGTTCAACTTTTGTACCTAGGGACAGTGTTACTAAGCTAAATAATTGATGAAACCAAATTTAGGAATGAAATATTTAGAGAGAAAATCCCAAATTTGGATACAATTTACAAAGAGCTAAAGCTCTGAATATTTCAATATCAAAATGCCATAAAATTCTCCATACCAAAGGACCTTAACTACCTATTTTTAAGCTAAACACACAACTAAACACTTGGAACAACTCATATAGAGTTGGCCAACCTAAAACTAAATAACAAGCCTATATCTTATTACATCAGACTCTCCCCCTAAAGAAAACAACTTGTCCTTCAAGTTAGCGACATCAACAAAATGACACAAAACAATGACATGTGGAGGTGCACTGGACACGCAACGACAAAGAAGACTGTGGTTGCAAGTCCATATCTTATTACATTAGACTCTCCCTCTAAAGAAAACAACTTGTCCTTCAAGTTAGGGACATCAACAAAATGACGCAAAACAATGACATATGGAGGTGCAATGGACACGCAACAACAAAGAAGACTGTGGTTGCAAGTTCTTATTCAAAAGTCAATCACCCTATCAAATGCCCCCTTCTTGAAAATGAACTCTAATAAGCACATGAACCGAAGACATATTGAGGTGTCAATAGGCCACCCAATGTATCATGGCATTTAAATTTACAAGGATACAGATGTCTGTAGGCTATTAAATTGCCAGAATATTGTTTGCTCTAAGAAGACTTGAGTTCCAGACCTTTTTTCTTAGTGGAAGAATACTTTGAGAAATTTGTGTCTCCTTTATACAGTTGAAGACCCTTTCTATAGGCACTTTTGGAAACTAGTCTAAAAGAATACAATAATTTACATAGTGGGTAACCTAAGGGGTTGTCTTTGTGGCAAGGCCTTAGGTTTTGGGGGTGTACTCCCTTTAAGGTTTGGGGATTAAAACCTCTTACGTGCTAACAATTCTTTAGGGCCATCGGACTGGGGAAAAACTCTTGAATTAACCATGGTGCACTTGCGCCTATGCATCCTTGGGGATTAGTCGGGTTTTGATCCGGACACCCTAGTGCCAATAAAAAAAAAAAAAAAAAAAAAAGTTACACAGTGGTCCAGACTTGACATGCGGACTCCAAACTTATTTTAACAGTATAATAATTAAAAGGTAGAGCTACTGGTGATGTGGTCCCATCTATCCATAGCATTGGCAAGATTTCATTCTCGTTCGTCATCCATGACATCAGCAAGATCAGAATCACCATCGTATTCTTCCATCATAGCATCTAGATCATTTAGATCTTGTTCCATCATATAATCTCCTAGAAAATAATATCTTCTTTTTGATAAATATTTTTCAAAATCTACCTTTTTCAAATATTCATATATGGATTCATATGACAATCTTGAAATAATTTTCTTTTCTCCCCATTGAGGAGTTTTTGCAAAGGTGGTTCTTCGATAATGACTAATGAGCTAATTTAAATATCACCCCTGCTAATTCTGTGGTTATTTGTGATATCAAGAAGAATCCTCATGCCCTTGCTTCAATCGGGTCTTGTTATGTGTGGTCTAGACCAATCTTTGAACCAATTGCATCAGTAGGAGAGTGGATCATGTCTATCCTATATAATTATTATAAAATGAGCTGCATTAAGACGCCCTTCAATTATTTCTAATTGTGCAGTCCTAAAGGCTATGGGTGCCATAATTGTTCCAGGATTGCCATATAAATCCATATATGAATATTTGAAAAAGATGGATTCTGAAAAATATTTATCAAAAAGAGGATGTTATTTTATAGGAGAGTATAATGATGAAACAAGATCTAAATGAATCTAGATGCTATGGAAGAATACGGTTGTGATTATGATTTTGCTGATGTCATGGGTAACAAATGAGAATGGAATCTTGCCAATGTCATGGATTGATGGGATCACATTACCAGTAGCTCCACCTTTTAATGTCTCCAATTGTATGAAAGGGACATAGATTTCTCAGAGTATTATTTAGCTAAGAAAGAAGTCTTGACCTCAAGCCTTCTAAAAAGCAAACAATATTATGGCAATCTAACAATCTACAAACACTCTTACCCTTGTAAATGTTATGTCAAGTAATATTAATATTCTCTTCCAAGGTGTGTAGTCTGTGATTGCTTCTGCATTAAGAGTTGTTATTAGGTCACCTAGATAACCAAATATAATAGTTTCTAAGGCTACGATATGAGGTAGGAAACGAAGCAAATCTGTGCTGAGTTTGGTTTCTAACATTGCTTTTGGATTGAGGGGTTTGGTGAGAAAATAAAAGAAATGGAGAGAATGAGGTTTATCATCACTTGTTTGGATGATTAATAAGGTGAGTAATGGTGAGAAAGCCAAATCACACCAAACGTAAGTTTTGTTTCTCACGAAAAGTGGTGAGAAACCAAAATTACTCTTTTAATCATAATCCATCCAAACAAGAAGGTGAGAAACCAGAATCATTTCTTTTCTTTTCTCACCTAGGCGAGAGACTCTAATCTTTTCTATTCTTTTTTCATCTCAATCCAAACGGAGTGTAAGGAAGAAAAGGTTAAGGTTAGCCATCTCTATAAACTGAAAGTTTGGTAACGCCAGGATCCTATGCCGATTATGTTCATGTAATGGTCAAAACTTTTAGATATTGTTCTTATTTTGGAAGTATAGTGGAATTAAAATCAATTAACTCAAAAATATAGAAGTAATAGTAGACAGTTTATTTTGTAAAATTGTATTGAGTATTTGTCAGTATTTTTGTGTCCAACATTTGTTATTAGATCGTATCCAGTTACGATCACATATTGTTAATTGTCAACGTCATCGTAATTATTTGCAATATTTATTAGATACTGGTACTGCTATAAATATAGAATTTCCTAGAAAAAGAGTAGAAAGAATAACTCAAGAAATTCTATATTATTAACAACAACTAGATTTGATGTCTCAAGTATAAAAAATAAAATAAAATAAAAAAGGTAAAATTAAAATTTCAAAAGCTAAAACAAAACTAAAACATAAAGGAAAGAATGCTAGGGGAGAGGTGATAAATATAAAGAAGTAGAGAGGGAAGAAAGAAAAGGTAAAAGACAAGATTCCACCCCATTGGAATTATTTTAGATTCCCCATCAGAAAGAGAATAATTTGAAAAGTTACTATTCTAGTGCAATTACCCCTATCTTTTTTCCACACCATGAGTTATATGGTTACATGAGAGGCTAGATCCCATTTGTGATACCATGTTTATTCTTAAATTATAACCATATTTGTTTTTATTTTAACCTTTTGCAAAAAATCTAAAATAATCCCAGACAAATTTAAAGATATTTTCAAATGTTTCTTGTCTCCTCCCGTTCCAATTCAAGTATCTCCGTTGGTTTCTTACTTCTTGTAGGACTTATTTAAATGTGTACTACTTGCATAATGTGAGTGAGTTATATATTAAAAAAAAAGTTTTGGGCTACTGTTACATTTACACATTGGATTTGTTGGAGGAGTTATTTTAGTTTATTATTTCTATTCACTGATTCAGTTACGACAAAAGAGCTTAATAGTGTATTAAAAAATAAATAATCCAACCTTGACCGATCAGCCACGACAAAAGCCACTAAACGGTTCATTAAAAATGTACAGTCTGCGACAAAAGGTGACCGTACAACCTCTATTGGCTTTGAATAAATGGGTGATGCTACATCCCCCGAATTTGAGTCCCCGAAAGTGTCCCCGAGTGACTAGGCAAGTTGATGTGTTGTGTGATATGGCACTAATGTGGCATAAAATAGTATATATATATTATATATTATATATATATCAAAAATCACAATTACACTATTTGTAATTCAAGATTTTAAATACTTACTATATGTAAAATTATCATATACTAACCGTAAGGTTCTTCCTTTCCATGCCCACCTTGTTTCGTTTGCTGCTAATACTTTTCAAGCCTTTCAATGAGTAGAGAGAGAGAGAGTAATCTCTCACTCTCGGTGAATATTACTTTGCTGATATCACTACTCTCAGACCTCTAGAAAATTAAAAGATAGTAGACCAAGTATTTATGGAAATGGAAAACTTTTATTGAATTCTCAAAGCTTATAAGAAAGATTGAGGGAAACACTCTTGCCTACTATAAGACTGCTTCTTGACTCTTGTGAGACCCAGAAAATCCTCTAACATGGATGTTGATGAGCGCCAACGAAAAGATGAGCTTGGCTGCTGTAATCTGCAAGGATAAACATAGTCGGCGCCACCCAACCGGGGTTGCCGGCCAGAGACTCCGATGATAAAGTTAGAATCCATGAATGAAGAGTATAGATAGTAAAGAGTGCTGTGTGTGGAGTGTAGAAAGAGATGACCTCCCTTTTGTGTATGGGTTCTCCCCTTATAGGGGATAGATGATATTTGTTTAGGATATTTTACCCATATAGTTAGGATATTTTTCTGGCTCCCACAACTCTGATTTTACAAGACACAACCACACCCTTTTATAGGCAAAGAACGGACTTCAACTTCGAAATTAAAATACATAAAATTAAAAGAAAGATAAGATTCTTGCAACAAAACAATGAACCTTTTAAATATATAATTTATTGAAACAAAAAGACAATAAACTTAGTAGTGGTATCTCCACTACTTAGGCTTTATTCAACATGTGATCTTTTTGGCTTTACTCATCATGTGATCCACTTTGTTATATCTCATTGGTTGTCTCCTTGGTTGTATCCATCATATGAGCTTCTTTTGGCTTCATTTGTCTTGTCTTCTTCTGATATGTGATCCTTTCTTGGCTTTGTTCGTCATGTGACTATCTGCAAGATTTTAGCCTTTTTTCACCTGATTTGTCATGTGAATTCCTGCTTCTTTTTTAAAAGTGTAGATGCCCATTTCTTCCATTGACTCGTATTGGATTTGGGTTGCTCTTTTAATTTTGTAAAGTTCTCAAATAATTGAAAAGATGTCTGGTACTTCAATTATCTATTTCTTGAGCATCTTGAGCTTTTTTTTCCCCTAGCTTGGGGGGTTCCAGGAAAACATTTCCGTTTCTTAGGACCACAACTTTCTTCCCATTACAGTAGATTTATGGTTCTTCATGTTGGAGAGAGTGTCCAATGTATTATGAAAAAACACGAGCTTATCAATTTTGTCAATAACAGGATCATATCCCTTCCATGATCTATCTTCTCTCTTTAAGAGGAGATTTGAACTGGTTGCTGGGTAAAAATACTAGATCTGATATGGTTGATAAAACTCAATTTCAGGCAGAAAAGACATTCCAGTATTAACATGTGTCATGATAATAGATGGTTTAGCTTTGAAAAAGCCTTAATAGGAGGAATTGAAAGTAATTTGTATAACGGAACAATTTGGTTCATTATCAAACCAAATTTTTTCTTGACATTGGATGATCCAAATCTTAATCGGGCATTAGGATTGAAAATACAAACTGAAGGTATGAAAGACCTTGACGCAAAAAGCAAAAACATTACTATTAATTATAGGCTTATATATAGAGTGGTTAATATAGTTAATCCTCTTAGTAAACCTTTACTTGAAGTGGAGTTATTTGAAAAAGTGAGCGCTCATACTCGAAAATTTCAATCCAAAAAGGTTAACAGTTTGAGAAAAAAAGATGTGTTGTTTATCTAGAAGAACCTAGATGAAAATCAACAAGTGATCTTCTTACTAGATCTAGTTCTACAAGTAGCCTAGAAAGAATAAAAAATAAAGATAAGGCTATAATAGACGAATCTAGTACACAATAAAGTTCAGATGAAGAAATAATAGGAAACTAAGTATACCTATTACAAATAAATCTTCATCAAAAATATCGATAGAACACTAAACCTAAAAATGGTTTCCATACATTATCCCTCTATTACTATAAATAGGCAATTGATGGAAAGAGGATTTATCAGGAGAGCAACTCCAAAAAGGTGTGGAAGAAAAAAATTCAAGAAACGATTGAAGAGAGGAGTGAAAAAACCTCCACTATTAGTCAATGCAAGAAATGGACATGTCCACTTCTGAAAAATAAGCAGGAGTATACATGACAAATTAGGCCGAAAAAGGCTAGAATCTTGTAGATGGGTCACATAACAAAACAAACCAAACCAAACCAAACCAAGAAAGGCTCACATGACAGAAGAAGCCAAAACAAATGAAGCCAAAGGAAGCTCACATAATGGACACAACCAAGGAGACAACTAAGGAGACACAACAAAGTAGATCACATGATAAATAAAGTCAAAAGGATCACATGTTCAATAAAGCCAAAGTGGTGGAGATACTACTAAAGTTTATTGTCTTGTTGTTTCAATGAATTAGATATGTAAAAGGTTCTTTGTCTTGTTGCAAGATTAATTTATCTGTTTGATTAGGTGGACTTAACTTAGGAAGATTTTTCCTATCTTCTTTGTTATTTCTAATATTTAAGCAATAATGAAAACTAATGCAGTTTGAGTTAACTCATAAATAAAGTAGAGATATAAAACTAAGCAATCAAGCTATAACTAATGAATGTGCAATGCAAACAATCTCACAGGAAAATGATTGTTATGAAATGGATCTCTACAACTTATAAACGTCATCTGTGATTGTCACAATTCTCAATTATTGTTGAGCATATAAATTGCCACCAAAGCAGATTCTCGTGTGACAAAAGAAGACAAATATCTTTTGAATGATCTTATCTCTAAGACACAAGAAAACAAGTTACTTTCGGCAAATTATCACCAAGGAATCTACTTTTCAGATCACATCCTCATTTCTACCACATACTTCAAAACCGGGACCAAACCATCTCCTAACAAAATCGGAGGGTTTGGACAGTTTAATGGTTCAATCTGTTTTTTTGAACACCCCTAGTTTACAAAAGGGAAGGCCTTGACCGTTGTTCAGACAAAGTGGGTTGGAAACAGTTTTCTTTCGAATGAGTTGTGAATAGGGGCTGTGCATGGGTTGATTTGGTTCAGGTTAGCACCAAATTTAGAACCAAACCAATCATGATCGGTTCTAGGTTTTTGGACCCAAGATCAAACCAACCCAATGTAGCTCTAGCTGGGGTTGGAATTCAGAACCACAGTTTCCCTATACTAAAACTAAGTTAATCAATCAACAATAAATTATTAGAATAAAGAAGTCTTGAAACATTTTTTAACATTACATAAACAACGAACAAAATTGTTTTAAAATTTAATACAAACCAGCAACCACAAAGAGTCCTGTTATGTTAAGTAGATTATGTAAGTAGGTTATACAAAAAGGTTTCTATGAATGAGCCAATGTGGAAAAATGTAAGTAGATTATCTAGCTTCCGTGAATGAGTTGACTGGATGAAGGTGGAAAACGAATTCTAATTAGCTGTAATTTTTGTCTTATATATGAAATGATCAAGTGCATTCAATAACATCTTAGTATTTGCAATAGAAATTACATGAATACATGTGAACATTAATAGATTATTACACAATAGATATAGGTTCAATTTCTAGTTGGTTGGATTTAGTCATATGGCTTATACCAAGGCCCAATGCAATCCTATTTGGTTGATGATTTTAAGACCAAAAACCAAACCAATGTATTAAAATCAACCCCACCCAACCTGACCCAACCCAACCCAACCCATGGAGATCGGGTTGGTTCGGTTCTTGGGCTTTCTAGGTATTTTGTACACCCCTACTTGTGATGCTGTAAGTTTAAATGTGAGCTTGAATTTGTTGATTGTTCTTGTGTATGATACTATGTGTAGTATTTTTACAAGTGTGCAAGTCATTGTAAGTTTTTCTTTCATAATGTATTAAGGTGTGTTTTATTTATGTACGTTACTTTATGCCAATCTTTGATACATTAAATGATCTTCAAAAAATACATCATCAAAATAGAATAAAGTATTTAAAAATAAATTATCTGGAGCCAAAACCAATTCATATCAATAATGAAATGTATAATCGCAATCTGAGTACTTATTATTTGCAACAACAATTAGATTTGTTATCATCTATTTAATTAGTTAGCTTAGTCACATTATCCCTGGGTCCAAATTTGGTATTAGAGCCTTATTAAAGTATGGATAATAAGGATAATCTAATTAGTCGATAAGAACATTGTATCTTAAGATCACCCGAGTGGCATCCAAGTCTCAGAAGCTCATAAGCATTCGAGGCCATTGGTTTGGTCGCCGTTTCTAGCTTAAAAGAGGTATTGTTGATGGCTACAGCAATCATAAGAAGCAGTTATTATTATGGCAAGATTATTTAGGTCCTTTTCTAATATTTTAATTGGTGAAGGTTCCTCTAATAAACCTCCCATAAATTAATCAAAGTTATATGGAAATTGAAAATATGTAAGAACAATTAGGCAACTGATCTATGCCCAAAAAATTAATAATCAATGATATGATAAAAAATTTGAATTAAAACAAACTTGTATAGTTGAACAAACATTACCTTTACAAATATAATCAAACATTCCAATTATTAGATAAAAAAGAATAAGAAAATTAAGACAACTTTAATTTCTTAGATCTAGGTCATCCAAATAAGAGTTAAAACCATTAACTCACACAAATCTAAAGAAATCAGTTGTTTGAAGTTTAAGAGACATGAGACACCATGACTATATTGATTCCTTGTTATGATTAATTAATACAAGTTTATTTCATGGTCCAATATATTTTGAATGTTTCATAAATTTGGAAGTTGCTTTTGCTGATCCAACAATTCTTAAAGTTTAAACTTTAAATGTTCAAACTAAAAGAAATAAAATGGATTCAACAACTTTAAACCGAAACCCCAACCCACAACTAACATCACTTCATCGAAACTTCCACCCACAGCCAACCCCAACTCCAACCCACAACCACCATCACCAAAACCCTAACCCCACTCCACAACAGCTACACTAAAACCCCATTCCCTCCCTATAACCAAACCATCGAGCCCCAGAGACAACGAGAGAGAGAGAGAGAGAGCTGCTATAGAGCTGTGACCATTTAGTTTTCAGCAGTGATAGGGGGTCGATATTGTGTAGTAGTAGTGGAGAGGCATTGACAGGCTCTCGTGGAGGTAGAGAGGGACTAGCGGCAATGATAGAGAGGCATTGGCGCTGTCATTGTAAAGGCTTTTGTGTGGGGGTGAGGGTAGGGTGATAGTTTTCAGCAAGACTAATGGTAGTGGAGGAGGCGGTGTGGGAGAGGCATAAACTAAGGCAGTGATGGCGGTAGCGGAAGGGGAAGCGGAGGCGGTGGTGGTTGAGTTGGGGGATGGGAATCAATCGAGCGTTAGAGATTTGGGGGATGGGATTGTAAGAATTCTAAATAAACTTGTATATTCAATCGTGATTCAATACAATGTGTACATCTGATATATATATAGTAATTCTAGGCCTAATCCTAAATAGGAAACAAGAATAAACCTAAAATAAAATATTCATAAAATCCAACACAATTTAAAATTGTAACACAATAATATATACTAATTTTCTCACACCCATGCTTATACTCAAGGTGTTTTAGCAGAAAATACTGAGAGTTTGCCAAGAAGAAACTAAAGCTGAGCAGTGGTGTGAGTCTTGATAAAGAAGTCAGCAAGTTGTAAAGCCAAAGAGACAAAAGGAAGCGAGATAGAGTCAGACTGCAGATGTTAACGGATAAAGTAACAATCAATTTTAACGTGCTTCGTCCGTTCATAGAAAGTGTTATGGAAATTTGAATAGCACTACGGTTGTCACAATAGAGAGATGTTGGAGAAGATTGAGGGACACCCAAATTAGACAAGAGATAACAAATCTAGACAATCTCAGCAGTGGCATGGGCCATAACACGATACTCAGCTTTAGTAGTTGAACAAGCAACAACGGTCTATTTCTTGCTTTTCCAAGAAATCAAAAAATCACCAAGAAACATGTAGAAGACAGAAGTAGACTTGTGATCAGTGATATCGCCAACCTAATCAGAATTAGCATAGGCTACCACGTCTAAGGAAGAAGTAGAAGACAACAGTAAGTCTTGAAAGATAGTACCTTGAAGATAGCAAATAATCCGAATCAAAGCAACCCAATGGGTACAGCGAGGAGCGAAAACGAACTGGCTAACCACATGAAGAACATAGGCAAGATCAGAGTGAATAACTGTTAGATAGACTAAGCAACTTACAAGCTTTCGATATAAAGTAAGATCATTCAGAGGGACACCATCAGTAGTGTTAAGCTTCACATTAAGCTCAATAAGGGTATTAGAAAGCTTGGTGTCAGTAAGATCGGCACGGTGAATAATCTCATTTGCATACTTTGGCTTGAGATAGAAAGTAGCCTTTAGAAGAAGAAGCTACTTCAATACCAAGAAAATACCGCAATGGACCCAGATCTTTCATTTTGAAGGTGCGGAAGAGATGTTGCTTGACCAAAGAAATAGTAGAAGAGTCATAACCAGTGATGATTATATCATCCACATAAAGTAACAGGGTAACAAAACCAGCAGATGTGTAGAGGAGAAAAAAAAGCAGAATCTTGGGCATAAGGATGAAACCTAAGCTGAGTAACAATCGTCTAAAAGCGATCATACCAAATATGAAGAGATTGCTTCAAACCATATAGAGCATGCCAAAAACGACAAATCTATCCAGAAAAATGGTGAAGGCCAGGGGAAGAACGCATGTAAATCTCCTCAGTGAGATGGCCATTGAGAAAAGCAATCTTAACATCCATATGATAGAGAGGCCAATGATAAACAACTGCGACAGAGATCAAAGTACGACTAGTAGTCATCTTGGCAACAGGGGCAATGGTCTCCTTATAATCAATACCATATTTCTGTAAGAAACCTTTGGCAACCAAGCGAACTTTTTAGTACTCGATAGAGCTTTTAGAATGAGTCTTAACTTTATATATCCATTTGCAATCCATCAGATTCTTGTCAGCAGGCAAAAGAACCAGCTCTCAAGCAGTAGTCTTCTGCAATGCAGACAACTCATCTTCCATAGGTTGTATCCAATTAGGGGACCCTGACAGGCCTCCTTGTAAGAATAGGGTTTTGAAAAAGAGTGAATAGTAGACAAAAAGGTGCAGTATGAAGGAGAAAAATATGTTTTAGCAAAATCAAATTTGACTGCTTGTTTACGGTTGCGAAAGGGATTCTTACAGTTAGCAAGATCAGAGTCGTTAGAAGCAGGAGGATTAGTAACAGGGGCAGAGACAAGCGGTGGAATGAGAGCCTTTCGACAAGAATAGATTAACGGAGGAGGAGAAGAGGGAATAGACTCATGGCGGATGGTGGAGAGGGAATCAGCAGGAGGGGTGGTAGGAGAAGAAGAGAGAACAAGCTCATGGGGAATAGCCTATGTTACATGGACTTGGTTACGGGTGTCAAGTGTGGGTATGTATCTATAGGTCGGACTCATCAAACCATAAATTTAAGGATATATGGACTCGGCAAAAAATGTCATATTTTTATGTTTTGGGTGGGTATATCAAGACAAGAAGTTTGGTGAATGGTACCTAAGTTGACCAAATTACTCACAAAACTCAGTTATAAAATATTTCCCACCCAAGTCAGACCGTAGCACTTTAATTGTAGACCCAAACTGAGTAGTGATCATAGACTTAAAGGTACGATATATCTAATAGAAATTGGACTTATGAGTCATAAGATAAACCCAAGTGTAACGGGTGCAGTCATCAACAAATGACATGCAGTATCCAAAACTCCTTTTGGTGAGAACAGAAGAAGGGGCCTAAACATCAGTATGAACTAAAGAAAACGGTGTATCAGAGATAGTTTTTTTACGAAAAATGTAAGGCTGACATTTTGGTAAATTTACACCCTTGACACTCAATAAGTTGATTATGAGAAACTTTACTTAATAAACATGACTGAAATAAAGACCGTAAACGGTTGGCAAACAAATTCCCTAATGTAGAATGCCACAAATAAAAAAGACTCGACAGAGAATCTAACTGAAAAGAGAAAAAAGCAATTGGAGAGTTTGTCATAGGCAGATGCAAGCTCGCCACCACATAGATGTGTCCAACTCTATGGTTGGTCCCAATTTGTTGCTTGGACATTTGATACTGCACAGAACATATATAAGAAGAAAAGATAATATCAAAATTAGAGCATCAACCTGATTGATAGATAATAAATTGATGGATAACTAAGGAACATAAATGATGGATTGAATAGTGACAGTAGACATATGAGACAGTAGGACAGACCTAACAGATATAATAGACATACTAGACCCATTAGTAGCATTAACAGTAATAGGAAAGAGAGGTGGAGTATAATTTTGAAGTAAGGAGAGGTGAGGAATAATATGATGAGAGGCACTAGAGTAAAAAAGCCAGATAGACGAATAGGTATCTGAAGAAGACCTAAACAAACCTGAATGAATAGAGGAAACAATAGAGGCAGATGAAGATGGTTGGGAGGTAGACAATATATGCTGAAGTTGAGCAATCTAAGCATTCAAGGAAGACAAGTCAGTATCGAGAGCTGGAGCAGATGCAGGATAAGCGACGAGAGGCTGAAAAGTACTCAGAGGAGTGTGAAACTGAGTCTGAGATTGTTGAGAGCACGAGGCAGGCAGACATCCCTTCTTGGGACAATGATACTTCCAATGGCTCTTTTGATGACAAAAAGTACACTCATCTGAAGCCAGTGGCCTAGCAATCTTATCATCCGACATTGTGAATGTACTAGTAAACAAGAACAGTGCAAAACCCACAATAAAGGAAGCCAAAGGAGCCCAGATAAAAAATATATCCTGGAGTCAAAGTGTAATAGAAACTTGTTTAGTCCAAACAAGAATACAAGAGAACTGGGTCAACCAAACTTCAGATCTAGGTCACGACAAAAAAGGGAGAGATGTCATGATAGAAACCCAGGTCAACTAAACTTCAGAACCAGATGTAGCGATGATGAACTAGAGAGTCGCGACCACAGACCAAAGAAGTCGAGAACCAGAAGTCTAGAATTTTGGAACCACAAAACCAGATGACCTTCGAATCACGATGGGTCAACTTTGATAGAGGTTGATTTGCGATGCTGGAGCACTTGCGACTTCAGAAAACCAGAATAGAGAGACTGAGTTGAACCTTCGTACCTTCGAATCACGATGGGCCAACTTCAAACCAGAAGTGGTTGAACTGATGTCGTAATTTGAGCGACAAACGAAGTTCAACTAGAGAGAGAAGGCTCGTGACTAGAGCAGATGTTGATTGCGAACCAGGTGGGTCATGAATTAGAGGATATGGGTCACGACTTGGATAAAGGTAGAAGTTGATTGCAATGTGAGTACAATTGCAACTCTGAGAGATGTTGAACAAGGAAGAACTACGAACTAGATGAACTTTAAACAAAGGGGAACTTCAAACTAGATTTGATCAAACTAGATGAACAATCAGTTTATGCAAAACCTTAGCCAACATGAGATCAACAATCATGTAGCTCTGATACCATATAAGAATTCTGAATAAACTTGTATATTTACTCGTGATTCAATACAATGTGTATATATGATATATATAAATATATATATATAACAATTCTAGGCCTAATCCTAAAGAGGAAACACGAATAAACCTAAAACAAAATATTCACACAATCTAACACAACCGAATAAATCTAAAATATTCACACAATAATATATACTAATATTCTCACAAAGATTTGGTGTTCTATGTGTTCTTTTGATTATTACTTTTAATTGTTTAAAAAATATTAGAAAATAGGATGAATGAAGTTGGCGTTTTTATATAAAATGTGATGATATCAACAAATTCCATCCACTTCACTAACCGTTGATTAACGAAATGGTTTTAAATGTAATGCAATTAAGTTTTGAAGGGAGGCCCACATCATTTCTCCATACTAGTGGGTCTGAGTGTAATTTAGGCAATAGTCACAGGAGGTTCATGTAATTTGCCTTAAAAGATATGACACAACTAGTAATATTAGGAGCACCATTCCTAACAATGATTTTACCATTTGTAGTTACATATGAAGTAATAATTACAAAACTAATAAAAGATATTATATTTAAATTTGTATTCCCTCCACAAGAACATACAATTAATATTCTTAAATAACATCTTATTTATAAACGAAGCAAATTTGTCTCCTACAAAAAGAAACCTCCTACAAAATTATTGATCAACAACTTCAACATCCAAACATCCAAGAACAAATCTAAAAGATAACAAAAATCTTTGAACAAGATATTTGGGAACCATCACCATTGGTGGTATTGGGGCTATTTTTGTTATAAGGATTTGAAAGTCATCACTGAAGAGAAGGCAGCCTTTTATCGAAATGGTCTCATCAATATTGAATTTTGTACTTACCAAAATGGGGAAAATTGAATTTTATGCTTAAATGCTATGCAAACCATGACTGTCTAGTCATAGTCTGTGTGACATCCTGTAAGTTTTCTGAAGAATTTGTATATTCAATTGCATTTGTAATACAAGAGTACATCGGTTTATATAACAATCTAACCTAGGATTGAAGAAGGAAATAAGAATTTCTACTCAATCCCTAATATATAAAATATATATATATACTATTATATATACATAAAACAGAATATTCTCAAACTCCTGTTCAAACTCAAGGTGTTTTAGCAGAAAACTCCGAGAGTTTACCAAGAAAAATTGAAATCGAGTAGTGGTGTGAGTTTTAATAAAGAAGTCAGCAAGTTGCAGAGACGGAAGGAAGCGAGATAGAGCTTTGTAGATGCTGATACACAAAGTGACAATCAATCTCAATGTGTTTCGTCTGCTCATGGAAGACAGTGTTATGGGCAATTTGAATAGCACTGTGGTTGTCACAGTAAAGAGTGGTCGGAGAAGACTACGGGACACCCAAATCAGAGAAGAGACAACAAAGCCAAACAATCTCAGTAATAGTGTAAGCCATAGCACGATACTCAGTTTTGGCAGTAGAGCAAGCAACGACAGTTTGTTTCTTGCTTTTCCATCAAGAAATTGCCAAGAAACATTCAAAAACCAGACGTTCACTTGCAATTAGTCACATCTCCTATCCAATTAGAATTAACATAGGCCACCAAGTCCAAAGAGGAAATAAAGGATAATAGTAAACCTTAAAAGATAGTACCTTGGAGATAGTGAAGAATTCAAACTAATATAGCCCAATGTGTGGAGCGAGGAGCAGAAACAAACTGGCTAATCACATTAACAACATAGGCAAGTTCAGGACAAGTAATCGTCAGATAGACCAAGCAACCCACAAGCTCTCGATATAATGTAGGATCAATCAGAGGAACACCATAAGTAGTGTTGAGCTTCACATTAAGATTAATGGGGTTATTAGAAGTCTTAGTGTCAGTAAGACATGCACGATGAATAGCCTCATTGACAAACTTGGCCTGAGATAGAAAATAGCCATTGGGAGAAGAAGCCACTTCAATACCAAGAAAATACCGCAATGGGCCTAGATCCTTCATTTCAGTGGTGTGAAAAAGATACTGCTTGACCTTAGAGATAGCAGAAGAGTCAGAGTCAGTGATGAATAATAAGGTAACAAATTCTGTAGAGGTGTAGAGAAGAAATAAAGCAGAGTCTTGGGCGTAAGGATGAAACCTAAGCTTAGTAATAGCAGTATGAAAGCAGTCATACCAAGCACGAAGAGATTGCTTCAGACCATATAGAGCACGTTGAAGACGACAAACTTGTCCAAAGGAATGGTGAAGGCCAGGGCGAGGACGTATGTAAGCCTCTTCAGTGAGATGGCCATTAAGAAAAGCATTCTTAATATCCATTTGATAAAGAGGTCAGTGACGAACAGCAGCGATAAAGATCAAAGTACGACCAGTAGTCATCTTGGCAATAGGGAGCAAAGGTCTCCTCATAATCAATACCATACTCCTGTGAGAAACCTTTGGCAACTAGACAAGCTTTGTAGCACTCAAGAGAACTATTAGAATGAATCTTGACTTTGTAGACCCATTTGCAACCAACCAGATTCTTACCAGCAAGTAAAGGAACCAACTTTCAAGTATTAATTTTCTGTAAAGCAGACAACTCATCCTCCATAGTTCGAATCAAATAAAGATCTTGACAGGCCTCCTTGTAAGATTGATGTTCTGAAAAAGAGTAAATAGCAGACAATCGATGAGGAGAAGGAGTAGGCTGGGCAGGAGGAGAAGAGGGAACAAATTCATGGGGATTAGTGGAGAGGGACTCATCAGGACAGGTGATAGAAGGAGAAGAGGGAATAGACTCATAGGGGTTAGTGAAGAGGGGCTCATCAGGAGGGGTGGTAGGAGGAGAAGAGGGAATAAATGCATGGGGAACAGTAGAGATGTATTCATCAGGATTGATCTCAAAAGGAAATGGATCAATGTGAACCAAATCTTCTTTGGAAATCGGAGCAATGATAGGAGGTAGCTGAAAGTAAGGCAGACGTTCGAGAAAAGAAACATGACGGCAGACATAAAGACGACGAGAAACAGGGTCGTAACACCAATAGTCTTTCTGAGTAAGACTATAACCCAAAAAGACATATAGGACAAACCGGACACTAAGTTTGGTTCGATCTTTACAAGAAAGAAGGACAAAATAAGCAGACCTAAAGACACGAAAGAGGGAGTAATTGAGAATTTGAGAGAATAGAGCCACCGACTAGAAAGAAGGGAAGTAGATGTGCGGTTAAGAAGAAAAGCAGCAGTAAGAACTGCCTTTCCCTAAAAACTGAACCGAAACTGAGGTAGAGAGAAGAAGAAACCTAGCTGTCTCAAGGAATTGACGATGTTTACGCTCGGCTTAACCATTTTGGGTAGGTGTATCAATATAGGAAGTTTGGTGAATAGTACCTCAATTGGCCAAATACTCCCAAAATTCAGTTTAAAATATTCCTCACCCAAGTTAGATAATAACACTTTAATTGTAGACCCAAACTGAGTAGTGATCATAGATTGAAAGGTACGGTATATTTGATATTTGACTGATGAGTCAATAAGATAAACTTAAGTGTAATGGGTGCAGTCATCAACAAATGACACGCAGTATGCAGAACCTCCTTTGGTGAAAACAAGAGAAAGGCTCCAAACATCAGTATGAACTAAAGAAAACAGTGTATCAGATTACGAAAAGGTAAGGCTGTCATTTTGGTAAGTTTACAACCCTGACACTTAGTAAGTTTATTAGGAGAAACTTTACTCAATATACTTGACTGAGCTAAAGATCGTAAGCGGTCAGCAGACAAATGTCCTAATCTAGAATGCCACAAGTAGAAAGGACGAGACAGAGAATTTAACTGAAAAGAGGAAAAGGTAGTCGAAGAGGTTGTCATAGGCAGATGCAAGCTCTCTACTACATAGACGTCTCCAACTCTACGGCCGGTCTCAATCTGCTGCTTAGATATTTGATCCTGCACAGAACAGATAGAAAAGAAAAGATAACATTAAAACCGGAGGCATCAAGCTGACTGATAGATAATAAATTGACAGATAACTGAGGAACATAAAGGACAGATGGAATAGAGACAACAAACATAACAGACAGTAGGACAGACCTAACATATATAACAAATATACCAAATCCATTAGCAGCATTAACAGTAATAAAAAAGGGAGGGAATACAAGTCTGAAGTAAGGAGAGATGAGGAGTCATATAATGAGAAGCACCAGAGTCAAAAATCCAGACAGGCGAAAAGATGCCTGAAGAAGACCCAAGTAAATCTGAATGAAGAGAGAAAACAACTGAAATAGAGGGAGAAGGCTGGGAGGTAGACAATATACTGAAGTTTGAAAACTTCGTTAGGAACTAAAATATCATATTATTTCATTAAACAAAAAAAGGATTTACAAGAGAAATATATATAAGACAACTATGCTAACCCTAATTGCTGACAATGACTAAACTACCCTTAAGAATAGAATACACATATGCTTAACACCCCCCCCCTCCCTGGCCGGCAAACTCATGATGTGATAGGAGGAAGCATCGAGAGTTTGTCAAGCAGAAAACAGAAGTGCAATGTAGTATGTGACTTAGTGAAGAAATCATCGATTTGCATAGTAGAGGAGACAAATGGCAATGACAACGTGTGAAGCTGTAAATGATGGAGCACAAAGTGGTAATCAACCTCAATATGTTTAGTCCGCTCATGAAAAACAGAATTATGAGCAATCTGAATAGCACTAGTATTGTTGCAATATGTAGGAGTAGGATTAGAGACTGAGTCACCAAAGTTTGAAAGCAATCAACACAACCAAACAATTTTAGTAGCGATAATCGCCATAGCACGATACTCAGCCCCAACAGAAGAACGAGCAACAACAGTTCACTTTTTGCTCTTCTAAGAAATAAGAAAATTTCTGAGAAAAACACAAAAACCCGTAGTAGACTTGCGGTCCAGAGCATCACCAGCCCAATTAGCATCAGGAAAGGCCCGAAGATCCAAAGAAGTAGCAGAAAATAATAAACTCTGATGCAATGTCCCACGGAGATAGCGCAATACGAAGAACAACAGCCCAATGAACAGTAGTCGAGGTAGAAACAAACAGACTGACAATATGGACAGCATAGGCAATGTCGGGCTGAGTAACGGTAATATAGACAAGGCTACCCACTAGAACCCAATATAAGGTAAGATTAGGCAAAAGGACACCATCAGTGTGTCAACAGTGCGGGAGTTGGTCGACTTGGCCCGCTGAATAACATCAACTGCATACTTGGACTGAGACAGAAGATAACCTCGAGGCAAAGAAACCACCTCAATGCCAAGAAAATAATGAAGCGAACCAAGATCTGTCTTCTCAAAATGATGATGCAAGTGAGCCTAAAGCAGAGATACCATACATTGCCAGTGATCACCATGTCGTCAACATATAATAAAAGAATAATTAGCCTTGTAGAAGTGGAGCGAAGAAAGAGGGCCGAATCATGATCACTGGTACGAAAACCCAACTCACAAACCATAGTAGAAAATTTCTCAAACCAAGCTTGAGGAGCTTGTTTGAGGCCATATAAAGCTTTGCGAAGGCGGCAAACTTCACCAGGAACATGAAGAAGCCCAGGAGGAGGGACCATAAAGACTTCCTTAGCTAAGTCACCGTTGAGAAAGGCATTCTTGACATCCATTTGAGAGATGCCAGTAACGCATAGCGACAATCAAGGTACGAACAGTGGTCATCTTGGCAATTGAAGCAAAGGTTTCCTCATAATTAAGGCCATATTCTTGAGAAAATCCTTTAGCCACCAATCGGGCTTTATAGCGTTCCACAGAATCATCGGCTTTGGTTTTAATCTTATACATTCACCGACAACCAACAGTATGTTTACCAGAAGGTAAAGCAACAAGATCCCAAGTACCAGTCTTATAGGAGGTAGGCTTAGAAAGAGAGTGAATAGAGGATAAGAAAGTACAAAATTCAGAAGAGTAACAAGAGTTAGAATACCCATAACGAGTAGGACATGTATGTACCCGTTAAGGATACCAAGAAACCGAAGCCTTAGTAGTAGCAGGTAATGGAGACATAGCCGGAGGAGGAAGGGGAGGTGTACCTGCAGGCAAAACACGTTTCTTATGAGCATAAGGGGGAACAAGAGAAGGGGATAGGGAGGAAGAAGAAGGAATATCATAAGGAGACAAATCTTGAAGATAAGAATTAGAAGAAATAACATTAGGAAAAGGATCTAGATAATTAAGATCAGATTTAGTGAAAGGAGCAGAGGCATAGGGAATAGAAAATAAGGGGATATGTTCTAGAAAAACAACATGGCGAGAAACATAGAGACGGTGAGTTGTGGGATCATAACAGCGATAACCCTTCTGACTTTCACCATACCCAAACAAAACACACATGGCAGAATGAGCAGATAACTTAGTACAGGTTGTACGAGGAAGAAGGACAAAACAAGTACATCCAAACACGAAGAGAGAAATAGTCAGAGGATGTACGATGTAAACATTCAAATGGGGAAACACCACTAGTCACTTGTGAGGGTATGCGGTTAATAATATGGACAACAGTAAGAAGAGCCTCCCCCCAAAATGAACTAGGAATAGAGGCAGAGATCAACAAAGAACGAGTGGTTTCCATGATGTGACGATGCTTGCGTTCAGCCACACCATTTTGCTCAAGAGTTTCAGCACAGGAAGACTGTTGAAAAGTAACATCCGATTGTAATAAGTGAAGAAAATCATTATTACGATATTCCCCACCTAAATCACACCAAAAACATTTAATAACAGAAGAGTATTGGGTTTGAATTATGGCACGAAAGGCAGCATAGATAGAGTAAAATTCAGACTAGTGCTTCATTAGATAAATCCAACAGTGACGAGTATAATCATCAATAAAAGAGATATAATATCGGGAACCCCTTTAGTGGGAATGGGTGTAGAACCCCACACATTAGAATGTATAAGATCAAAAGGTTTAGAAGAAGTAGTGAAACTTTTATTAAATGGTAAATCAACAAACTTAGCAAGTTTGCATCCACTACAATTAGAAATATTATGACTATTCAAAGAACCTAAGACACCAGTAGAAACTAAATACTGTAAATGAGAGCTAGACACATGACCAAGGCGAGAATGCCATAAATAAAAAACAGACGACTTAGGACTCAAACGAAAAGAAGACAAATCAACTGAAGATGCAATAATAGGAGGAACATGTAGTGTCTCTAGAACATATAATCCTCCCAACCTACGGCCGGTCCCAATTAGTTGCTTGGAATGAGAATCGTGCATAACACAACCAGAGGAAAAGAAGTAAACACAATAACCAATGGCACAAAGTTGACTGACAGAAATAAGATTCAAAGTTAACTGAGGAATACAATAAACATCCGAAAGAGAGAGAGTATCAATCAAAATGGACCCAGCCCCGGCTAGAGACATAGGAGTGCCATTGGCAACCATAATAGTACTAGTAGAAGGAGGAGAAAAGATAGACAATAAGAGGGAGGAATCATGTGTCATATGATACATAGCACCAGAATCAAAAACCCATGTGGAACGAGATATACCTGGAGGAGATGAAGAGGAGGAAGACAAACCAAGAGGAGATGAGATAACTAAGGCATTTGGCGTATGAGTAGAGAGGAGTTTCTGCAATTGTTCAGCAATAACAGTCAAAGATGGAGAGGAATCATCCACTGAAGAAGTTGTGGCAGCTGTATGTTTGTCTCCACCCTTTTTCCAAGAGGATGATTGGCCAGAATGCCTATCAGAATTCTTTCTCTAAGTCGGTGATTGCCCATACGGTGGACGGCCCAAAAGCTAAGGACACTGTGCCTTCCAGTGACCTTTTTTTATGACAAAAGCTTCATTCATCCATAGGAACACGAGGGTAGGATACGCTGGAAATAGTAGAAGAATGACCAATAGGAATGGCCAGAACTGTTTGAGTTGGCAAAGGAAGCAATCCTTTGCTAGGAGCTGCTTTGAAACGAAGTTCTTCAGCCAATAACTCATTAACCACAGAATTAACAGATGGGAGAGGACTCCGATGCAGAATAGTACCGCGAAGCCCCTCAAAATCAACCCTAAGGGCCATCAAGAATTGAACCAGCCATTGCTCCTCTCGATAAGTACAATATGCCGCATGAGTGCTCAATGACTTAAGCTTAGTAAAAGCTAATTGATCCCACAAACCAGTCATGACAGAGTAAAATTCGTGGATGCTCTTATCACCTTGTTGAGTAGCACAAATCTCGTGTTCTAACTGATAACGTTTAACAAAATTTGATTGAACATACAACCGAGAGAGATGATCCCAAATTTGCTTCGCAGTAGTGAACTTGGCAAAATGAACCTCAATAGACTGATCTACAGAATTATTAATCCAAGTAATAATCTTGGCATTAGTAACCTGCCATGTAGAGAACAATTCTTGAAACTTTTCAACATTGGCATCAGTGGGCATAAGAGAATCACTAGTAACAACATCCCAAACATTTTTACCTAGAAGAAAATTCTTCATGACATAGGCCCAATAAACATAATTATCCCCCACTAACTTCACACTAATGGCTTGAAGTGAATCTGACATTCCACTAGACATGATATCAAGAATATAAATAATAAAGAACTTCACAGAGCAAATCTAAAGTTCAACAACAGCCCCAACAGTTTGCAATTACCAAACCAAGTTACAAGACCAAAGAAAATTCTCAACCAAATTAATTACCCCCAGAGAAGTCACAAGAGATGGCAACACAAAAAAAAAAAGAGAAAAGGAAGCTGAAGTAGAGTACCCAAGTCGTGAGGGGACGAGGTTGCAAAAGCCACACCTTCGAACCAAAACGAGCCAATATCAATCACAATTGGAAGAGCCAAACGTGACTGTGAGATGAGAGGGAGAGTCGTGACTTCACGAGGCACAAACGCGACTGTGAGACGAGAGAGAAAGTAGCAACTTCATGAGGCACAGACGAGTACCCAAGTCGCGACTGTGAGATGAAAGGAAGAGTCGCGACTTAACGAGGCACAAACGCGACTGTGAGATAAGGGAGAAAATCACGACTTCGTGAGGCACAGATGAACCCACTTGACTTCGATGCAAGAGTGTATAGTGGCAAACAAAGAGAAGAAACCACAAACCTATGTTCAGTTCATACTTCAATACCAGCGAGATTCTTCTAGGTTAGCTATCAACACCTTGCTCTGATACCATGAAAACTTACTTAGGAACTAAGTATCATATTATTTCATTAAACAAAAAAAGGATTTACTCGAGAAATATATATAAGTCAACTATGCTAACACTTATTGTGAACAATGACTAAACTACCCTTAAGAATAAAATACACATATGCTTAACAAAGTTGACTAATCTGAGCACTCAAGAAAGCCAAGTCAAGATCAAGAGTCGGAGCAAATGCAGTGGAACTGATGGAAGGACGAAAAGTACTCGGAGGAGGAGTGCGGAACTGGGCTTGAGATTGCTGAGAAGACGTGGTGGGTAGACGTCCTTTCTTGGGATAGTGATACATCCAATAGCCTTGCTAATGGCAAAAGGCGCACTCATCATAAGTCAGTGACCTATTCTCGGGCCTATCAATCTTATCATCCGACAAATTAATGAACCAAAAAAAAAAAAAAGAGAGAGAGAGAATTAACGGAACAAAGTGTAATAAACTACAAACTAATGGGTCAAAATATAATAAACCCAAAAAAAAGACTAGATGGGTTAAATATATGTGGGTCAACAATTAGCCGACAGATACCAAGTATACAAATGACACTCCTTCAGATCTAAGGGTCGGCTGAGTCACGGTCCAAACCCAACTCAGAGAGAGAGAGAGAGAACCAGCGTATAGAACCAACAAAGGAGGTCAGTGAGTGAGATGGATTTCGCGAAGCGAAGCTGAGCTAGAGAGAGGCTATATGAAAATGACACCACCAAGAGAGAGAGAGAGAGAGAGAGAGAGCAAACCTTCGTGAGTGAGAGAGGTTCTTCGCTAAGCAAAGCTGAGCGAGAGTGAACCCTTGATGCCTTGAGTCAAAGCGAGAGAACAAAGAACCTTTGCAAGCATGATCAGACCCAGACGAGAGAGCTACAACTTCAGACGAAAAAAGCAGAGAGCCTTCACGACTTCAAACCAGAGAGAAAACGACTCGAAGCACTAAGTCGACGCACTGAGAGAAAACGAAGACTAGCACACACGATTCGACTATCGATTGTGACTCCAAATCAGGAATACATGGGTCACCCACCCAAGTCAAAGACAACCAGCGAATCCAAGAGAGAAAGATCATGAATCAAAGAACAATGGTGATAGTTCTGGGGTTTTGAATCAGAGAATAATGGTAACGGCTCTGATACCATGTAAGTTTTTTGAAGAATATGTATATTCAATTGCATTTGTAATACAAGAGTATATCTGTTTATATAACAATCTAACCTAGGATTGAAAAAGGAAATAAGAATATCTATTCAATTCCTAATATGTACAAAATATATATACTATCATATATACATAAAACCGAATATTCTCACACATCCATCCATTTGCATTATTAATAAACAACATAATTGGCCTGATACAGTGATTAGCAGTTTGATCCAGACTAGCAATCCGTCCAAACAAATGCATTATTAGGAGTCCCTTGGGAGATATTCTGAACTGTTGGCCCCATATATTCGCTAGTTTAATCCCCTCTTTAATCCCCCCAAACAAATATGGCCTTAATGTATGGGAAGGACAACATTACTCACAGCCCCTCTCCAAAAAAGAGGGGAAAAAGGGTAGAAATAAACAACCAGCACACATGCATGCATAGTTGCACTAATTGATAGAGAGAGAACTCAGAAAAATGAAATAGCTTTTGGTTCTGTATTTACATGTTATAGATATGGATTACATATAGCTGATAAAATGCTTTAAAATGCCTGCAAAGGAAAATATTGGATACATGTGTTGGAGAGCTTTAGGCTGAGTTGGATGAATAAAATACCTAATACAGAAGAATCTAATAAACAATGATAAACCTTAATTAAAAGAAGCAAATGACTAAACTACCCTCAAGCATTAATAAATTGCATGAGCAATTCCTCAGCTAAAATATGCATATCTTAACAACTGGCCTCTTCAAAGCTGCTATGGGAATGGTGCGTACCTTTTTGTTTGAGGGTGGAGTCACCGCGTTTTTTTTTTTTTTAATGACCCAAATTCCCACTTACTACAACCTAGAATATTATATTTTTGATATACTACTACAATCGGAATGCAGGTGGTTTTGACTTGTCCCTCAAAACGGAGTTGTTAGTTTTAATCAATCCAAGCTAACTTAAGCCCATCTCATTGCCCTCGAGTCATTGGTTTTTAGGCTGAGTTGCTTCTTTAGTATGATTTATGGACAGGCAACTAAGGATGCAGGATTTCGAAGACATGATTTCGACTTTTGACTATTTATCTGCTTTGTTCATTGACTGCTTGGGCCTTCTATGCATTTTTTTTTTTTTTTTTGGAATCTTGGGTTCATGTCTGTGATTTATAAATGTGGATTTGCCTTTTTTTTTTTTTCAGTCGACCTGGAGGTGATCGGATTTATGGTGTATTTGACAACCAGCTTCCCGCTGCTTTAAGAAAGCTTCCATTTGATCGGCATCTTTCTCTGCAGAATGTGAAGAAAATTGTTTCAGAGGCAGATGGTTACCAACCACACTTGATTGCACCCGAGCAAGGTTATCGACGACTTATTGAGGGGTCATTAAATTATTTTAGGGGCCCAGCTGAAGCTTCAGTTGATGCAGTAAGTAGTAGTGTTAACTACTATTTTTGGTTTGCACTGGTTTCATTTAAAATATATTTATGTGCTTATCCAAAAATTGCCTCTGAATATGTGACTAACCAAGAACTCTTTAAATGTAGGTTCACTTTGTTTTGAAGGAACTTGTTAGAAAGTCAATTGGAGAAACTCAGGTGAACCACCCTTTGAAGCTGATTGCATAGTTTTCTAGTGTGCCCTTGTTATTTGGAAAGTGACTTGAATATTTTCTCCTTGTTTGGTTTTCAAACTCAAAACCTGCTTGAGTTATTTGTTTTCCATATTTGTCTCAAGCGAACTTTTTCATATTTGAGTCAATTTTTTTTAGTTATTAGATGCACTTAATTTAGATGCACTTAAAAAGTAAATATTTGTGAATAAATATGAAAAAAGTTCACTAAAAAGAAATAAAATAACCAGCACATTTCCGTATTTTTTGTTGAACATTTTTTCTAATTTCCTTATAACTTTGTAGGTGCATCCAAAAAGATTTTTTTTTTTTTAATACTAATATATGAAAAAAGTTCACTATGGAACACCCCCCCCCCCCCCCAAAAAAAAAAAAAAAAAAACCTTGAAAATAGTTTTCAAAAACTAAACATTACATTTCCGTACTTTTTTTTTGTCAGTGAATTTTTAAAATGAATTTCTTTATAAATATTTTCACTTTTTCGGTGCATCTGAAAAAAAAAAAAAAAAAAAAAAAAACCTCAAATAGTTTTTCAAAAGACTCAACCAAATTTATGTTTTTAACGGGACAGGAGTTGAGGCGGTTTCCTACACTGCAAGCTGAAATAGCTGCTGCAGCGGGTGAAGCCTTGGAAAGGTTTCGGGAGGAAAGTAAGAAGACAGTTATAAGATTGGTGGACATGGAATCTTCATACCCGACGGTAGATTTCTTCAGGAAACTGCCCCAGGAGGTAGAGAAAGGGGTTAACCCAGCTACTCCTGCTGCTGCTGCTGCCGCCTCAACTGTGGATCGCTACGCAGAGGGCCACTTTAGGAGGATAGGTTCAAATGTGTCTTCTTACGTGGGAATGGTGTCTGAGACAATCAAGAACATAATTCCTAAGGCAGTGGTTTATTGTCAGGTTAAGGAGGCCAAACAGTCCTTGCTCAATCGCTTCTACATTCAAATTGGCAAGAAAGAGGTACTCACTCACTCTGTCTTTGTGTGTGTGTGTGGGGTAAGAGTCTTCAATAGAGTTTCTTCAATCCTTTGAGGCGCACAGCTTGTTATTTATAGGGTAACTAGAAGACAGTGGATTACATAATTTTATTTTATTCAAATTTAATGTCACACTAGTTATTCCTAAACTAGATGAATCTCTCTCTAATTAATGAAATTTGAAGAAACCTGTCATTACCACCACCAATAGGCCGCGTCTCTTTGAGGCAGCACCCCTAGGATAAAATATTGGTTCCACCCCTGAAGACCAAAATTACAATTTTGCTATAGACCCAATTTTTCTATCAAAAAAATTCTACCACCTTCTCATATGTGGCGGGCCCCTTCCCATGTGATATTGTGAAAAAATAAAGGTCTTCCTTTTTTGCCAAAATTGTATTGTTTGGTTACTTAAAACACTATTTTCGGTTATTTGTTTTTCTTGTTTTATGTCTTTAGTGAATTTTTTTTTCATATTTTAGTAAAAAAAATATTAATTTTTAAATATACTTAAAAAGTAGAATATTTGTGAAGAAATTTGAAAAAAAAAAATATTTATATGGTATAAATTACGTTCCTATTGTAAAATATAGTAGTTGTGTAGCATTATAGTAATCAAGAAATGCGAAGGTTGAAAGATTAACTTGTTAGCACTTGATTAAAGTATACCCTTTTTCATGAAATTGCTGTTGGAAGTTGTTTAATTGTCGTAACACATTTGAAATTGTGGCCTTTTTTATGCCATGTTTTCAGGCTAAGCAGCTTGCACAATTGTTAGATGAAGATCCAGCATTGATGGAGAGGAGGCAACAATGTGCAAAAAGGCTTGAACTGTACAAGTCAGCGAGGGATGAGATTGATTCTGCATCATGGGCGCGGTGAGACTAACCAACATTTGGTGATGCTTTGTATGGTATGATGACATAGTTCACGATATAAACAATTCCGTACTTTTGCTGATTGTTGAATTATTGGATGATTGAGATTCTTCTCACATCATATTTTTTTTAGTTTATTCCTTGTGTTGGAGGTTGGGATTTTGTTCTTTTCTTTTCTTTCCGGTTATCTGGTAGGTGAGTCCATTTGAATGTTCTGTACATGTGTAAATTTTATTACTTCCCTTATAGCATGTAAAGTAATTAAATCTCTCTCTCTCTCTCTCTCTCTCTCTCTCTCATTTTGATTATGACAAAAGCTTATTTTTTGTTTAGAGAATTTTTAATGTTTAGGACACTGAAAGACTTGAAATTGAAATTCAGGTTTTTATTTTTTAAATGCATCACTTTATAGTACTCAGACCTTTCAGAGATTGGTGGTTGGAACATTTGAGGGATCTAATTTAAAATTGCAATAGTGATTGTGATTGAATTGCATTTTTCAAAAAAAAAAAAAAAAAAGGTTCAATTTAAAATTTTAATGTCTTTGTATGTTTCTTATTCTCTCTTCTACCTTTCTTGAGGTGTTGATGATGATAAGAAGTAATAATCTACAGTAGAGCTTTCGCCGTTTCACTTTCTTCTACCGAGTAGATATGCCCTGCTCCCTTTTCAATTTTTCTATAATTTTTTGCTAAAGTTGAGAGATGTCTGATGTTGGGTTCGTTTGGTTTAGGTTTTAGGTTTAGAATAATGATTTGAGTGTGGAGTTATGTTTTGAATCTCGAGTTTTTGAATTATGATTTGAAAAGAGAAAATTTGTTTGATTATGAGTTTTAAAAATAGTTTTGGGATGATTTGTAATTTTATTTTTTAATTGATTGATGTATAGAATGTGAGAGAATGTAAGGAGATAATGTTCTGAATCTTTTTTTTTAATTGATCGGGTGGTTCAAACTCCAATTTTGTTGCTCGAGCTCTAATCAAAGTCGATAAGGGCTCCACAACAATATGATTGAAAACAAAATTGTTTCGGTCCTTCCAGATAAACCACCCGATCCAAACAATGAGACTGATAAAACTCTCACACTCTTTGGATGACTCAGACCTGTTCAACAAATCACTCGATCATTTGAGGACCGAGAGGTTTGGACCTCCATCAATATTAAATTTCAAGTCACTACCAAACAAAACAGCTCTTACCCACTCATAACCGAACAAAAGATGTTCAACTATTTCGGGGTATTCTTGACAGATTGGGCATAGCTGAGTCCCCGCACGTTTTCTGCGATACAGATTGTCCTTTGTTGCTAGCACATTTTTGCACACAAGTCACCAAAAGTGTTTTAGCTTTGGAGGCATTTTTAGAGCCCAAATCAATTTCCACATCTTTTTTGAAGGTTGAAAAGAAGTAACAGGTATTTGAGAGAGCATATTACTCACTTTTTCCCTTGCAATTTTATATCCCGACTTCACCAAGTAATCCCCTTTTGGCTCAAAATGCCAAACAAGAGAATCTGCTTTTGTTTCTAAAGCAATAGGAATGGAACATATAGCTTGAACTTCCGCATAAAAAATGCAGCTCTGTAAAGAGCTAACCTTCCAACTCTTGGATAACAAATCGATAGCATCTGATACCTTCCGAATATCATTTACTTCAGGTTTTGGAGCGGTCACTTTACACCTCGGAATTGATGGAATCCACTTGTCCTCCCAGAATTGAACATCAGTTCCATTATTCACTTGCTACCGAATACCCTTGTGTAGAATGCTCCTCCCTTGTAGAATACTTGCCCAAGTCCATGACGCCTGACGACCTTTTGTAGCTTGCATAAAGCTCGAGTGGGGGAAGTAAATGCCTTTTAAAATATGTGCACAAAAAGAATTTGGATATTTCACCAAATGCCATCCTTGCCGAGCTAAGAGCGCCAGATTAATGTGTTGAGATCACAGAACCCCAGCCCACCTTCAAGTTTTGACAAACCCATGAGTCCCTATCCTGTCCAATGGACCCCTTTCCCCTCCAGATCTCCTCCCCACCAGAAATTGATGATATAGGAATTTAATTTAGCTCAAAGCTTCTTTGGAAAAGCGAAACAAGCCATTGCATATGCAGGTATAGCTTGAACCACAACTTTAATAAGAGTTTCCTTTCCCACTTGAGACAACAACTTTTGCTTCCAACCTTGCAGTTTAGAGAGGACCTTCTCAATGACAAACTTGTAGGCTTCTGCTTTCGATCATCCCCAAAAAGAAGGTAAACCAAGATATTTTGCATCTGGCTAAGACAATTTAAAACTTGATAAGTTGCAAATCGAGCTACAAATAGCTGGAGGGGTATTGGAAAAAAAATTGCAGACTTGATTTATCGAAATTTACCACCTGCCTTGAAGTTTCGCAATAAATCCGAATGAGATTCAAAACATGTTGACATTCACCGGCCTCCACTTTTAAAAAGAGAAGAATATTGTCGGCAAAAAACAAATGGGAAAGGGTTAGGCAATGCCTTGTGATCCTCAAACCTAAAATCTGCCTGTCTCGGATACTTCGAGTAAGGAGGTTAGAGAAAACATCTGCTACCAAGATAAACAAATACGGGGATAAGGGGTCCCCTTGTCACAGCCAATGGGTAGGAATAAAAGTGGTCCTTCTCTCACCATTAACAACAATAGAGAAAGTAACCATAGTCACACATTCCATAATCCAGTGGATCCAAATAGGATGGAAGCCCATTTTCCGCAGAACCTCATATAAAAAATCTCATTCATTTCGGTCATAGGCTTTGTTGAAATTGAGCTTAATTGCCATTTTTCCCAAATCCACGCTGCTTAAGCTTCAAAGAATGAAATGCCTCATAGGCCACTAGAATATTGTCTTGAATCAGGTGCCCGGGAACAAATGCGGATTGATTTGGAGATATAAGGCCCTTCAAGATTTTCTTCAACGGATTTGCAAGAATCTTGGTTATGATCTTAATATTGAAATTACAAAGACTAGTGGGCCGAAATTGCGAGAGTTTTACTGGGTGGGCCATCTTTGGAATCAAAACTAGATTTGTCTGGTTTAATTCTTTAAGCAAATGAGCCCCCAAGAAAAAACTCTGCACTGCTAAATAAACATGCTCTCCAACTTCCTGCCAATAAGTTTGATAGAAAAAACTAGGAAATCCATCCGGCCTAAGAGCTTTGAGTGCACCCAATTGAAACACTATTGCACGAATTTCTTCATCACACACTGGACCAACCAAAAGATAGTTCATATCTGCCGTAACCAACTGCTCAACCATAGATAAAGCTTCCCCTAGATCCTTATTCCCAACACTGGTAAAGAGATTAGTGAAGCAACACTGCATGTGTTGATCAATCTCCGAATTAATATTTAACCAAGTCCAATCCTCGGATTGACGCTAAATAATCTAATTCATTTATCTCCATTGAACCATGGAAGCATGGAAAAAACTTGAATTCTTATCCCCATAATTTAGCCATCGGACTTGCCACCGTTGGTGTAAAAGCATTTCTTCCCGAGCCAGTAAAAGCTCCAAATTAGATTTAATTTGACTCCGGAGACTGAAATTATCTTCTGAAACAGGTTGGATTTGAAGGGCTACCAACTCCGATTTGAGGCGAGTGATCTAAATTATGTTATTCCCAAAATGTTCCTTGCTCCATACTCTTAACCCATCCTGACAAGCTTGAAGTTTCTTGACCCATTGGAACATAGGAGAACCTCTATGGTTATCACCCCATTTCAACTTAATCATATCCCCGCAAGAAGGGTTTGTGGACCACATTGATTCAAATTTAAACATCTTGGGAATCTTTTTAAGAGGAACAAAACAATTAAGAACCAAGGGACAATGATCAGACCCAAATTGAATTTCACGAAACACCTGAGCGTACGGAAATAGAGCTCTCCAATCAATGGTAGTAACCGCTCTATCCAATCGTTCACGAACATTATCATCCCATCTTTGATTATTAAGGCACAATCATATAGTAATTCTAAAAAATATTGAAGTTGACTCATGCGGCATTCCATTCCACCCTCTTTTTCTTCTATCAGCCTAATCTCATTAAAATCGCCAATACAAACCCAAGGATACTCATTTTCTGCTACCATACACTTGAAATGTCCCCAAAAAAATTGACGGTTAACTCGATTCGGTGGAGCATACACAAACTGTTGGATTACTTCATGTGAGGAGTATGGAGCACCCACTAAGAGAAAGTGGGGGGTGGCAACTGCCCCACTATCGATGCACTATCTAAGTCTTTCTTCTCTCTCTTGATGTGTATAAATAGAGGTTGAGGGGAGAGTTGAAGGAGAGAGAGAACCTAGAGAGCAAACCAAAGAGAGAGTGAGAGACGTGAGGCAGAGAGACTGTCTCTCTCGGTGTGAGTGAGGGAGATGGGTGAATGGGTGAGTGAGGATAGTGTGAGCTTCTCCTCTATTGTAATATTTCTGTAATCTCTCCATTATTATAGTGATAAACGGTTACTCTCCCGTAGACGTAGGCGTTATTGCCGAACCACGTTAAATATGGTGTCTCCTTTGGTGTGGGTGTGTTTTTTCTGCTTGGTATAATTTCTGGGAGGTCTTGGGCGGGATCCTCGATTCCCAACAAGTGGTATCAGAGCCTCGTCGGTTGTTTTCGGAACAAAAACAAATTGTTTTTCGAAACTGTCCAGAAATCAAGTTGCTCGAAATCTAGTTTTGAGCATACCAAGAGCAAGGTCTCGACGAGAGGAGCCCAGAAATGAAAAGCAAAGCCCCAGAGGGGCCAGCCTCAGCGTCTTTGCTGAAGATGGCGCGTGAGGCCCAATCGCAAAGACGCTGGCGATCAGCGCCGTCTGCAATCGGCCGCGTAGACGCTTGATCGGTCTGCACGCGCCCCGCTGTGGCGGGAGGAAGAAGGTGAGTGGCGAGCGTGCGTGTCCGCCATGCGCACACTATGTGGCACTGCGTCAGAGCCACATCAGCAGCCATGTCAGCCCCACGGCCACGTGGCTACCACGTCATCAGCCCAGTCATTGCCACGTGGCATACCAGTCATCTCCCACGTCATCACCACGTGGTATCCACATCCTCTGCCACGTCAACATCCAGTGCCACATGGTTGCCACGTCAGCACCTTAGTTGACCAGTCAACTAGAGGCAGATGAGAGATCCAGTGCGCTGTGGCTAAGGTGCAGCCGCAGATCTGAAGCGTCCAAACTATTTTGGCTTGATTTGAGCCATTCAGAGTCCGTTTCTGATGATCCAATAGTGGTTTCCAACTATTTGGAGTATTCTGAACCCATCTGTACAGTCAGATGTTTAAATCGGCGCTTCTGGAAATTACAAGTTGGCCAGAGGTTTCAAGAAATTGCACATTGGCCCCTGGAAGTTTGGTAAATTGTAATTTGGTCCCTGAAGTTTTCAAAAATTACAATTTGGTCACTGAATTTTTGTAAAATTTCATATTGGCCCCTATAGTTTGTAAAATTACAGTTTGGTCCCGGTGTTTGGGAAATTTGCAATTTTGCCCCAAATTTGGAGAAATTTTTCAATAAGGTCCCCGAAAGTGCAGCGACGGTTGGCCCTAGCTAATTGGACCATTCCGGACGCAACCACGAGGTTAGAATGGTGAAATTCTGAGCGGTTTTTAAAGATTGTCAAAACATAGGAGTTTGTCATCTTTAATAGTCGAAGGAAGGTTGCTGGATATTGTGGAATGCTGCGGATTCACTGAAGAGGTTAGAATGGGCAGATTTTGACCAGATTGGACAACCAGATATAGATTGAGATAGATCATTGAAGACCAAAGGAGATCAAGCTTGATCAAATGGCAAATTGAGGGAGATCAAGATTGGTCAAGGGTGATCAGGAGAATTGCACATGATTATCTCAAGATTAACAATGTCTAGGAAAGTTCTGTCAAGAAGACACTGTTTAAGGAGACTGGTTCTTGAGTGGGATCGGTTGTGACCCCACTAGTCTTTCTTGGGAACTTTCTTGGTTGTTGAGGTGATCGGAAGATCTGGTTCAATTAAAAGTCCACTTCATCGATAGATAGATGATTGGCAACCAGTGCAGGCTCAGGGGAATGTTGTGACAGTTGGAGCTACTGTCAAACATAATACAAGAAGTACTGGTAGTATGTGAACATGGAAGAACCTTGTTGCAGATTAGTGCACACATAAGGTGTAGGAGCACGCACTACAATAGCACATGAAGAGTCTGTGAGAATGTCGTACAAAGTCTTTGGCGTCTAATGCAAGAGTATGCAGCAAGGTTGTACAAAGGTGCAGTGTACTGGATTTTCGGCCTGGCAGCAGCAACTAGTTCACAGAAGAAAGCTCC
This sequence comes from Camellia lanceoleosa, assembly GCA_025200525.1. Lineage (NCBI taxonomy): Eukaryota > Viridiplantae > Streptophyta > Magnoliopsida > Ericales > Theaceae > Camellia > Camellia lanceoleosa. The sequence goes on along the minus strand of CM045763.1, from coordinate 132,354,883 downwards.
AGACAGGGAAATTGAAAGGGATAAGATGCTGCAGTGTACACCCAGTAAGAGGCAGATTTTTTCTTTGTCCTGAATCTGGTTCGTGGCAGTGAAGTCGTGACGGGCACCAAGAGAGTTTGGGTGGAGTCACCTCAACAAGGAAAGTATAAGCATTCCTGATGATATAGGTGCGAGCCATACAGAATGATGTGTGGCAGTTGAAGACATTCCAAGTAGGAGGTGCAAATTCACTCCGGATGCTCGGTGGAATGGAGGCGTATTTGTACGACGGTGTTTTATCATCCATGTGGGTGATGGGGGTGAAAAATTTTATTCACCCAGTTGAAGCCAATTAAAGACCCTTCAAAGTCAGTTGCAGAAGTTATCAATTCATTTGGAGACTCTTGGGTTAGTTACAGAACTTCAGAGTTCATTGGGTTTTTCTTTAGGGGATAGAAAGAACAAGCATCGGTAGAGTGTACTACAAAGATTTGGCATATGTAATAAGTCCAAATAGTAGTACTTTATTGGCATTGGCCTCTGTGGAGGCGTTGGAGATCCTTCATGGAAACGTTGTTGGAAGACTCGCATCTGATGAAGCCTTGGTTTCAGCATTTGTCGATTTGAAGAAGGTGTGACAATCTACTTCAGATCTTGGTAGAGCTTTGGTGTTTTTGTTCAATGTCTATTGAAGGCATTGTTATTGGCAGTCTTTCACGGATTACTGGCAATTTTCAGAGTCGTGGTTTATTAAGATCCATTATCACAGTTGGGATCTACGAGCGTGTTTGATTAGATCCAGGGGTGTCTCCAGTTTGTGAGACTTGATTGTTTCTTCTTCTTGTGGTTTTTTATTTTCATAATCTGTTCCATATTCGAAGACATTAGCTATTGGTAGTCTGGGTGACGATTCAGACTCTAGGTGTTTGCTTTTGTGGAATCGGTAAGACCGTTGGTGTTCATTGAAGATTGGAAGAGATTGTTGCGAAGAAACGTGAAGATGGTGATTTTGTGAATCTCATGTATTGGGATCCATCCCTTAATTTGCCGTTAGATTTGGAGGGGATAGATCGTTTGCAGACTCGGTGGAGTCAGCTGGGGCTGTTGGAGTTGTGCATTTACGGTGCACGCGCCTTTGGGCGGTTTTTTGGTAGCTGTGAAGATGGTGCATCATCTTGTGTTTGCTGGTTGGAATGGCAGTTTGAGGAATCTGGAGTTTGCTTGACGCTTTAGAATTTTTGGCTTTTGGTATTTGTTAGTTCATTTGAAGTTTGTTTCGATACTTCCGAACTGGTTAGAGCCTAACTACATCCACAGTCCAGTTTTGTTTGGTGGAGAACTTGCCTCAGTTCTCGGAGAATTTGTTTGGCTCTCTTGATTAATTCGAGCTTGAAGAGAGCAGTATTGTGTTCGATGGTTGATCAGATATGATGTTTCTGGTACCGCTTTTGAAGTTGCTTTGACGGAGAATTTGAAACCTCTCTTGTTTAGTCTCTTTAGCATTGGTTCAAGCGGGTTGCTCACCATGTTTTGTTTGGAGTTGTCAAGGACAACTTGTTTGGCGTCTATGGAAATCGAAACTTGGCACTATGGTGGAGCTTGAGTTATAGAAAATCGAAGAGCTAGCTCGATTGGTTCTGCATGTTCTTTGCATTGGCTCAATGTGATTTTGAGCAATAGAGTCTGCTGTGTTTTTGGAAAAGTGCTTGTGTTTTGTACAGGAGATGGCATTCAGTTTTGACTGAATGGTTAGATACCTAGGTTATGGTATTGGTTTTTTGATTTTGTGGCGGTGAACGCACCTCTTGATAAAACAGAGTAGTTGTGGATCTCTCTGGCGAGCTCGAGCGCAGGAGAAGAGATGGAGCCACAATGAGCACTCAAGAAGTATGGGTGCGGGTACTATGCTAGGTGTTGTATAGTTGGTGACTTGTACAGATCTATTGAAGTTGCTTTGGAAGAAAGAGCTACTGTCAACCATCATCTGGTAGTACAAGTGATAGATACGCAGGTAACGCGTATTGCTGAACTGGAGATCAGGGATTGCAAAAGGCATGAACAACAAGTGTGTGGAAATACTAGGAAGTTGTTCAAGAGTACAAAGGGCAAATGCTGATAGTTCAGGATAGTTCAAGGGAAACTCTGAGCAAAGAAAACTAGGAACATTAACCAGGCAAACGAAGAGTTTTCTATTGCTCCAGTTTTGGCCGTGCAAGGAGATACGTGGCAGGATAGTGGCATTTCAAGGAAGAGCTGTAGTGTCACAGAGCACTTAAAGGAGTGCAAGGCATCCCGGGCAGGGGGTGCTGGGCATCTCAATCAGGGGGTGCAGGATATCCAATCAGGGGGTGTCGGATATCTTGGTTACGTAAGTTCAAGCATAGCAAGTGAAGACATCCGAGACAGGAAGCATGGAAGAGATCTGTGGGAGATAGGAGCAGAGGCTCTCTCCAAATCAGAGAGTGGTGTGAATTGAGTTGAGGATGTAGGATTCATTCCTCCTCTTGTGTCTCTGGCAAGGTTGTTAAGATCGCGATCCGAATCGTAGGATCGTACGATCCTAGGATCTATTTTTGGAGAATCGATCTAGATCGTATGATGAATTGCATTTTGTTCAAGATCGTAACAAGATCGGTGGGATCGTATATGGGATCGTAGGATCGTATTTGGATCGCGATCCTATACGATCCTACTTTTGGCCTTTTTTCTCATATTTTTAATACAGGTTTGATGCCTTCTCTCTTTTCTAAAGACCTACGACATAAGATTAGGGCAAAAGATTGGGAAAAGTTGGTCACGAGAGCTGTAGCAAACGACAAAACCAGCAGTGAGAAGAATCAATCTAGCCTCCATCCATGTATGCTTCTTCTTCTCTTCTTCTTCTTCTTCTTCTCTGTTCGACTCATTCTTCTCTTCTTCTCTGTGCTTCGACTCCTTTTCTTCTCCTCTATTCGACTTCTTTTTATTTTTATTCTTCTTCTTCTTCTTCTTCTTGTTTTCCATTTTTTTTCCCTTTTCTGCGATTGTTTTTTTTCCCTCTTCTTTCATTTTTCTGTTTTTCCCCCATTTCCTATTCTTCTTCCATTTTTCCCCTTCTTCCATTTTTCCATTTTTTTCTGTTGTCTTCTGCTCCTGTTTCTGGTTTTTTTTTTTTTTTTGTTATTTTTCTATTTTGTTTTATATTTCATTTGGTTGCTTCCATTTTTTTCCCTTCTCTTCTTCTATGTGTTCTTTTTGTCTCACAAGTTTGTAAGGATGGATAAGAAGATGTTATGTCAACCTAATTTTGAACTTGTAATTTATTTTTGCAGATACCACCAAGGAAAAGTGCAGCTTCATACAGGTTTCACTATAAAGATTGGATTAAACATATACTTTTTTATTTTATTTTATTTTTTTAATGTGTTATGATGTGCAATAAGAAAACCAAATTTGTTATTGTGATTGTTTCGTTAAGTTTCATGGCTCTACTACTAACCCTTTTGCTTTGCTAAAAGTTTATCCATGAATTTATTATGCCAGCATCTTGACTGTAACTTGACTTTTTTCTCTCTGATATTTCACAACTATCAAATTGTAAATTGTAATCAATTGATTCAGTGATATTCAATATATGATTGTAGGTTTGTGAATTGAGTTAACAATGTCTGCCTCTGGTTCTGGAAGAGGGAGGAAGAGGAAAAATGTTGCGGGTAACCGAACGGATCCTGGTTGGGAACATGGAATTGAAATAGATGCTGCAACCAAAAAGGTACAATGCAAGTATTGTAACGTGACTCGATCGGGAGGTATATTTAGATTAAAACATCATTTAGCTTGTACTCATCAAAATGTTGAGCCATGTCCTCAAGTCCCAGAAGATGTTAGAGAAAAGTTCATGAGTCTTTTAAGAACTCAAACATTAGAGTCTCAAAATAAAAAGAGAAAGATGTTTGATGTTGGTGATGATTCTGAAGAGGAGGTGGAACTATTATCATGTCATCATCAAAACAAACAACAACGGGTGGGTGCCATAGATAAATTTGTGATGAAGAAATCTGGACATCAAAATCAAAAAACTCTTAATCAAATGTTTAAGAAAGACGAGAGAGATGATGTTTGTCAAACTATAGCTCGTTTTTTTTTACACTAGTGCAATTCCTTTTAATTGTGTCAACAACCCTATATTTTCACTCATGGTTAAGAAGATTGGGGATTATGGAAAAGGACTTATGCCACCATCTTACCATGAAATTAGGATGACATTTTTAAAAAAAGAAGTGCATGAGACACTACAATTGGTTGATGAGTTTAAGGAACAATGGAAGAAGACTGGATGTACAATTATGTCAGATAGATGGTCAGACAGAAAGAGAAGATCCATATGTAATTTTCTTGTGAATAGCCCTAATGGAACTATTTTTTTGTCATCACTAGATACATCCGACATTTCAAAAACGCGTGAAAAGGTTTTTGAGATGTTAGATAAGGTTGTTGAGAAGGTTGGAGAAGAAAATGTTGTGCAAGTTGTAACTGACAATGTTTCTAATTATAAATTGGTGGGACGAATGTTAATGGATAAGAGAAATGGCTTGTTTTGGACTCTTTGTGCCACCCATTGCACAGATTTGATGTTAGAAGATTTTGAGAAGGAAATACAAGTTCATCGTGTTACAATTGGTAAAGGAAAAAAGATCGTGGCATACATTTATTCAAGAACCAATCTTATTCATTGGATGAAGGAGTTTACAAAAGACATTGAACTTATAAGGCCTGAGATAACTCGGTTTGCTACCTCTTACTTGACATTGAGACGTCGTCATGAGCAAAAAGGTGCATTGTTCTTTCTATTTACATCAAAGAAGTGGAGGAATAGTAGATTTGCGAAGTCTGAAAAGGAAAAAAAAATGGAAAATATTGTTTTGGACAATTGACATTTTTGGAAAGGTGTTTCTACCTGCTTGAAGGCTGCAGTACCTCTCATTAAGGTACTTAGGTTGGTGGATTTGGATGAGCATCCCGCAATGGGATTCATTTATGAAGCAATGGATCGTGCGAAAGAGGAAATTCAAAAGAACTTCAATAATGTCCTAACATGGTAAACTTTTTATTTAGTGTTGGCTATTTACTCTTTAATACTATTTCCCTAAACTTTTTATTTATTCATTAATAATATTTATTAAATTGTGTCAGCTATGATCCTATATGGGCCATCATTGATAGAAGATGGGAAACCCAACTCCATCACCCATTGCATGCTGCAGCATACTTCTTGAACCCTCAGTTTCATTATAGTCCCAATTTTCAAGCTGATGCAGAGATTAAAATTGGGTTGTACAAATGTCTTGAAAAAATGGTCCCTGACACTAATGAGAGGGTGAAGATAGATTTGCAAATTGATGCATTCAAAAATGCAAGAGGACTCTTTGGTATACAAAATGCAATCTTGACTAAAAAAAAGAAATTTCCAGGCTATTTATTTTTGCCCTAAGTTGATTTGTAAGTTGTATCAATCTTATGTTATGATTATTTGTTTTGAAGAACTTTAAATTTTGAACTACTTAATTAAAATTTCGATGTAGGGGATTGGTGGAACTCTTTTGGTGATGAATGTCCTGAGTTGAAGAGGTTTGCAATTAGGGTATTAAGTTTAACATGCAGTTCATCAGGGTGTGAGCGCAATTGGAGTGCTTTTGAGATGGTACACTCAAAGCGGAGGAATCGTTTACACCAAAAGAGAATGAATGACTTGGTCTTTGTCATGTACAATTTGAAACTGAGACAAAGGCACAAGAATAGACAAGCAATCATGAATCCATTATGTTTGGATGATGTTCCATCAGACGATGAGTGGATAATGAGAGAGAAGCGACTCTTCCAAGAGAAGGAAATTGGTTGAGTGTGCTTGATAGGAATGCTCGACATGGATGTCATTCAAAGAAGAGGAGGGAGAGTCTTGCAAGGGATTTGGAACAAGCATGTAAGTCTAGGTACATGATACATCTTTTAGTTTTAATTAGAAGTTGCAATTTGGATTTTTTTTTTTACTCTAACTTAGGCCGTGATCATATTGGAGAAAATGTCGATGAAATTCATGAAGTAAGTGATGATGATGATATGGATGACAACATGAATGCTCCAAGGGATTTTGATCATGACTTTGATGATGCTACTATTGGTGATGATGACATTGAGAAGTTGGGTGACGCTGTGGGTGATGATGAAGATGAGGGAGACAATGAGATCAACAATGTTGTTGATTGTGGCAATGATGATTTCGGCGATGAAGATGATGAATTATTTTAGTCTCTTATTTATTTATTCTTCTCTTATTTTAGTTTGTTTTCTTAAGGATATCAATTTTGTGCAAGTGTTAACTTGAAGACTTGAAGTTGAATTGCTATTTTCTTTTAGTATGTTCTTTTGTTAAGATTTGAGGAAAATGTTTGAATGACAACTTGAATTAACACCTTCTTTTATTATGTTTTCTTTGTTTAAAAAAAATGTGCAAAATGTATATTTGAATTGATTATTGTTAGTGAGCAAGGCGCACAAGTGAGAATGCGAGGATTTGAACCTCGATCTGCTCATAAGTATGAGAGCTCTACCATTTGAGCTACATTCTCAAGTTTTTTGGGGTCATTTTATATGTATTTTGATAATATTAGTTAGACATATAAGAATTATTGCATTTTTTTATCATTTTAGTAGGATCTTACGATCCCCGATCCTACGATCCGATCCTCCAGACCCCCAAAACGATCCTATGTAGGATCCCGATCTTAACAACCTTGGTCTCTGGTGTATTATCTCTAGCTTCAGGGGATGCAGCGTCTCAGTGAGGAGATGAAGATTCTATTGGTTTTTTGGGCGTGACCGAGCGTGACAAGATTAGCAGCAGTGTGTGTAGTGGATCACCTCACATGGGTTGAGGGGGTGATTTGTTAGATCACTCCATGTGAGGAGTATGGAGCACCCACTAAGAGAAAGTGGGGGTGGCACCTCCCCATTAAGATGGGTAGGGGTGGCAATTGCCCCACTATCCATGCACTATCTAAGTCTCTCTTCTCCCTCTTAATGTTTATAAATAGAGGTTGAAGGGAGAGTTGAAGGAGAGAGAGAACCAAGAGAGCAAACCAAAGAGAGAGTGAGAGATGTGAGGCAGAGAGACCGTCTCTCTCGGTGTGAGTGAGGGAGACGGGTGAATGGGTGAGTGAGAATAGTGTGAGCTTCTCATCTATTATAATTTTTCTGTAATCTCTCTATTATTATAGTGATAAACGGTTATTCTCCCGTGGACGTAGGCATTATTGCCAAACCACGTTAAATATGGTGTCTCCTTTGGTGTGGGTGTGTTTTTTCTGCTTGGTATAATTTCTGGGAGGTCTTGGGTGAGATCCCCGATCCCCAACACAAACATAGCAGCCTAACTGGGAGAAATTGTTGACAAAGAAATGATGCCCTGATCGAATGCCGTGATTTAAATCTTACATCTAGTTGCAAGTCATCCACTTGTTTCCGATAATGTTCCATTGGCAACCCAGTACACATCTCTGGGCCATAGCCGAATAGATTTCCAACCTCTCTAGTAACAAATTTGCACACTCTTCTGTCATGGCCTATTCTCCACAATCAAAACAGAAATCCAATAATTTCTCGAATTTAAACGCAATCCAAATCTCAGGAGCATTAGCCTAATTAGGACCACCATGATGTAGCCGAAATCCCTTGGGAAGAGGCTTGGTAATATCGATTTCCACCCTTATGCATAGGAAACTTCTATACAAGAGCAAACCTTCACAATATGCTTCAACTCTAATGAGGCGACCAATCCTTCTCCCAATAATCTCACAATTTGTTTTTGTCATTTTCTCCAGCGGAAGCCCATGAATCTAGACCCAGAAAGGGCTCCATTTGAACTCCAAATCCGCCACCGATGTGCCTTTCTTCGGGGGTGGTAGAATCATCAGATATCCCATTATAGACCACGGTGCCTCTTGCAAAACCCAACTACAGTCCTCAACATCTTCAAAGTTGAAAAGGAACATGTTGTCATTCCATGGTGAAATAGAAAAGAAGGCTCTCACCTTCCAAGCACCCTGAATAACGGTTGACATAGCTTATTTGTTGAATTGTTTAGGAGCTAGGATCTTCCAAATCAAACACCAATGAGACACTACTTCACTGATTTCATCACCATCTTCAAGAGAAATCGATTCCAAACCTTGGTGAGTATGTAACGCTTCCTTCATCTCCAAAACACCCAGACCCAGAGCAAAGAATGGATGTAGAAAGGAGGAGAAGGAACAAACAGCTCTAAAAACAGAGAAGTTCAAGAAAGGAAATGAAAATGGAAGGGGAAATGCTCAAGAAATATTGAAAACAGAGCCTCCTAGTGTCGAAGAAGGGTCCAACAGAAAATAGAAATCTAGGATAAACCCAGGAAACCCACCCTAGGGCAGAGAACCTCCCATGCTAGAGAGAAACACATGAAATATATCTCGACAGTAATGATAGAGCCATTTAATTTTAAAATTTTAAAGAGAATTCTAATGATGTGACAAGATAAAAAAATAAAAATAAAAACATAGACACATATATCACGGACCCCACTCTTTATTACATTACTAAAATTCTCTTTAAAATTCTAAAATTAAAACTGCCAATCTTTATCCTATATTTGGGCTTTTTGTTTGTTCACTCACTATCCCCCAAATGCTTCTACATTGGTATTAGGTTTTTAAAGGGCATGATATGACATAATGGCAAGTTTGCCCTTCTTTATGTGTTGCTATTTTTTCACTTTATCCTTGAATTTTTTTCTTTAGCTTTTCACATTTTAATTTTTTTTCAATTTACTCTTAAAGTTAAAATTTGTTTAAAATTAAATAAAAAATATTACGTTAGATGACATATGACATAAAAAATATTATTATATTGAAGTTTGGATTTGTGTCAGAGACGTAAGTTATATATAGTAAAATATTTTTATCACGTGACCGTTAATGTGTAATTTCTATTTAATTTTGAACATAAGTTAGCTTTTGGAGTAAATTGAATTTTTTTTTAAATATGGACAAAAAAAAAACTCTAGCCAAAGTGAAAAAAGGCTAAACATAAAGGGCAAAGTGTAATTTACCCATTATGTTATGTAGTTAAAAAGTCCCTAAAATAATTTAAAAATTAAAATTTTTAATTCATATAAAAATAAAAATAAATCATGGATTCATTTTGTTCCACTCTATTTTGTGTATTTTTTTTTTTTTTTTTTTTTTTTTTTTGTAAAAAATGAAAAAAATTCTTTCTAAAGATATTAACTTGTTCAACCTATTTTAATAAAAAACAGTCATTAGTTATGATTGATTAAAAATACTTTGTACTCCTTAAGCAAAAGTGAACAACCAATACCTCAGTGGTAGGAATTAGTTGTAGTTATTGGGTTTGTTTGATTGGACAAATCATAACATAAGATCGAAAATATTAATTTATGAGAATTATATTGTATTATTTGGTTGTAATTTTTATTATTCGGATTAAATTTTAATGGACTTTTTATCCAATAAAATTGGTGAATTTTTTAATCTTACTACTAATAATACAAATTGATATAATTGGGATTATATATAAGGCAAAGTTCTTTTACCCTATTATGCTTTGAGGCTGGAACGACCCCCGATGATTCAAATATAATAATAAAAAAATCATCATATGATTTTGGACCAAAGTACAATTGCTAATTTCATTAATTACAAATTTGAAATGACTGTAATACCTTCACTCCCTATGCTTCTTTTGTTATTTTTTCTCTTCTCACATACACATAATATATAGTATAAATTACACTTACCTCATTTGTGATTTGAAGAAAATACAAAAAGTCTCACAATTTTAAAATAATTACATTGACCTCCCTTTTAGTAAAATTAAAATGACCAAAACTAATATAGATGGTATAATGACAGAAAGATACATAAAGTAAAATATATATTTTAATGTAAAAGAGATGATAACATTATTTTTTTATTCATATGATTAATGGATTTCTAATTAAAAGGGAGGCAACTGTTATATAAATTAAAACTTTAAAGGAACTTAGTGTAATTATGTTAAACTTATAAGACTTACTGTATTTTCTTAAATTAAGGTGAAATCTATGTAATTTATCCAAATTTATACTACTTCCATCCCAAATTATTTATCTAGACTTGTTTTTCTATATGTATGTATGATTCTTTTAAGAGAAATTACCAACAAAAAAAAAAAACCTCAAGATTAGATTCTTGTAACAAATTAAACCTTAAATTTTCAATTTCTTTAATTTAAGCCTTCAACTTTTCTATATTGATGATACCAATTCTAGTAATGAGTATGGTTCGGATTGGTTCAGTTTAATCCTAAATCTAGGGGTAAGCATGGTTCAAATTTGTTTGGTTTAGTCGTAAACCAAGACCAATCCACTAATTACAGTTCCATCAAATTTGTAACCAAACCAATCCATGAAAATCTTAAAACCAATTCAAATCGAACAACAAAATCACCGTTCAGTACTAAATCACCAAACTAATCCATGAAAAACCTTAAAACTAATCCAAACCGAACAACTAAATCACGGTTCGATTCATTTGAAACTGCAGATTTTAAAAATATTATCATTACTTACAATATGATCACAAAATATTATTTACAACCTAAGAATTATTTACATGATTGTTTAAAACTAGTTCTATCACTATACAAAAATATACTCATAATAGTAGAGAGTATAATTTATATATATATATTTGACACTCAAAAAATATTTTAGTATTTGCATTCGGCAACAAATTATATATAATCTAAACGGTCTGGTTTGGTTCCAATTGGATTCATACCTGTGAATTACAATTTGCCTATTTCAAAAATCATAATCATACCGGGCATTGAGAAAACCAAACTAAACCATGCAATTTGATCTGAATCAAACCGGTTTATAATTTTTTTGTTTTTATGCTCAGCCCTACCAATTTCAACCATCCGTCCATTGCCACTTAAAGAGACAATCGAAAAAGGATAAATCTGTTAATTTACCCACCAAAATTACACATAAATGTATACATTAAAACACATTACATACACACACATTTTACATACTTTCCTCCCCACATCTCTTCCAACTCACCACCACCGCCACCACCACCACTCCTCACCATTTTAACAACTTCAAATTGAAATTTTTACCCAAGAATAAAAGAACAGAACAAACTATCACCATGACAAACGCTAACAGACCACTCTTGACCTTACTCTCCACCCCTCTCTCCTCTTCAGTTGATGTAATTGAATTAATAAAAACCCAAAAAAACCCAACTTATAAATGGTAAAAACATTTTTGTTTATGTATATTATTGACATCAGAACTTTCTTTCTTGCAACCAACTATTGGGCCTAAGGCAGCACAAATAACACACAGAGACAGATGAAGTTGTAGAGGGTGGACTACTTGACCAACATAGATGACTAGGGATCAATGATGGCTATGGACGACGTTGAAGCTCATGATGGATGGTTTTGATTAGGGTGGTGCTGAGAAGAGGAAGGTTGGGGAGTATGGAAGGTTTGAAGAGATGAGTAGTGTGTTTTTATACAACGTGCATAGATGGCTTTGATTTTATAATGGATGATGAATAAATGGTGGTAATGATCTAATTTGGTTTGTACAAAAAAAAAAAATTTCAAAAATATAGTGAATATAAGAGTGCCATGGGTGCACACACAAAAATCCGTCATACAAGTTAACAGAGATGGAGGGAGGGTCGGAATTGGTATTAACGTAGAAGTTTAGGATTCAAATTGAAGAAATTGAAAATCTAAGGTTTGATTTGTTACTAGGTCAAACTCTAGTGTTTTCTTTTAGAATTTCCCTATTTTTTTTTTTTAATGGCATTTGAAGTAAGAACACAACTTTTACAGTGCAATATGAATAGAGAAATCTCAATATGCTCTGATCTTCTAATGTCAGACAAAACAGATAAGACTCCTGGCACAAATGATACTAAACCAATATAAAGTTGTACTCAAATTAACAGCTATTGAATGTTCACAAATTTCCAAATAATGAGGATTGGAAGTTTGTTTTTCTTTTTTCTTTTTTAATTTATAAATACAAGCTATTACTATTTCAAATGGTACTTTGTTGTTGTTATGAAAGTAGTGAGAGAAGAGAAAGAAGAAACTCTGTATTGAATTGAATGAATAATACAATAGGAGAAGCCTCTATATACAGGCAGAAAGGAAACCTAGAGAAGTAAGGAGATAGAGATTGAGAGAGATACAAATACAAGAGATGGAGAGAGATACAAATACAAAGAGATAAGAAGCAACTATAATAATATCCTCAAGCTCAAGGTGGTAAGTCGATATCAATTTGAGCTTGGAGAGGAGATCGAAGCGGCTGCCCGAAGATGAGCTTTGGTGAAGAGGTCGAGGTAACAAAGAGAAGGAACATGGCCACTAGTAACATGTTGTCGTATGGAAGTAATCGATCTCAATATGCTTCGGTCATGGAAGACATCTGAATAGCACTTTGATTGTCACAATAAAGATTAGTGGCAAATAATGAGAAACACCCATGTCGGAGCAACAAGGGTTTGCTTCGAAATGAGAGAAGTACCCAAGAAGAAGCAAAGGCATGAGAGAAGAGTGAGGGAATAATGAAGACCATGAAACAAAGTTCCTTTGAGATAGCGCAAAATGCGAACCAAGACATAGTGTGGAGATAAATTGACTAACAATGTGATAGGCAATATCTAGATAGACAAGACTACCAACTAAGATATAAAGTTGCATCGAATCAAGAGGTGTAAGACGAGTCTGAGGATCAAAAGGTTAGCACGAGCCAAAAGATCTATACTTGGCAATAACGAATCTTGAGAAATTTCTAAGCCAAGGAAGTAGCTAAGTGCACCCAAATCTTTCATCTCAAAAGACTAGAAATACGTCATCTCGGTGATAATCATATCATCCACATAAAGGAGAAGAAGAATAGTACCGATAAACAAGGAAGAAAAACCAAAGTCACGAATGGTAGAGTGAACTTGGCAAAGAGCTTGTTTCAAACCATATAAAGGAGTTTGCAAACCTTGTTTGAGGAGAACCGAGGAGGTTGCATAAAACTTGAGATCACCATTGAGAAATGCATTCTTGACATCCATCAAAGATGCGCAAATGTTTCCTCATAATCAATCCCATATTCTTGACTAAATCCGAGCCATCGAATGAGTTTTGATCTTGTAAACCCATTTGCAACTAACGATGACGCTTGCGAGGAAGATCAACTACATCCTGTATGAGTTTGTTTTCATCGATCATAGCTTGTTGCCAAAGAGGGTTAGAAGAAGCTTGATAAGAAGTAGGCTCATGGAACCAACAATATAATCACGAAGAAGCGAAGGTTGCCTTACTCGGGTAGAATGGTGGAGGAGGAACCTCAATGGAAATAGGGGGAACCTCTACGGAGTTGGAGAAGGCGGAGGGCCATCTTCTCGGGATGGACGATAGGCATAGGCGTTTGTAGGGAAGCATGGGGCGAAAATGCATCAAAGTCATCGAAAACAAATCGATAGAAATATCTGAGTGGGTGGGTGAAACTTGGAAAGAGTGGAGAACATTTTGTGTTCCCGAAGACTACATTGAAAAAATACGAAGAGCTTCCCAGAGATAGGATCCCAACAACGATACCCTTTATGTTCGATACCATACCCCGAAAACAACAAAGACGAGAACGAGGTTCTAGTTTAGTGTGTTCATGAGGTCAAGGAGAACAAAACAAGCGAGAACAAAAACTTTAAGAGTGGTATAATCGGAGGAGAACCATACAAGCGCTCGTGGAAGGAACTCGATTGATGGTATGGATGGCCTTCCCCCAAAGTTTTCGGGACAAGAAGAAGAAAGGAGAAGAGGTAGTGTCTAGAATATGACGGTGCTTTCTTTCATTTTGTTGGGAAGTGCTGCACAAGATCGATGAGAAAGAGTACCATGAAGAAAAGAAAGAAAGTCAATCCAAGTACTCCTTAGCATTATCGTAGCGAAAAAAGCTTAATAGTACAAGAAAACCGAGTGGACCATAGCGAGAGAAATCATAGTAAATCGATGTTTGAGAAGAAAAAGCCAAGTATAGCGAGAAAAATCATCAACAAAAATCACAAAATATCTAGACCCCCATGGTAGGTGTGGGGAAGGTCCCCAAATATCTGAATGCACAAGATCAAAAGGAGCAAAGAAATAGAATTACTTTTATTAAAAGGTAATGCAGTTGTTTAGCAATTTGACAAGATAAGCAATCGACATCGTCAACACGACCACTAGAAACTAAATGTTTTAAACGACTAAAAGAGACATGTCCTAAGCGACAATGCCAAAGATGAAAAGGAGACATAGTAGAGGCAAGAAGGAGATGATTGGCGGATCACATCATGAAGGTAGAAAGCGACAGTGCGCGCCCCATGCTTACTAAGGATCTGAACAACCATTAGCAAAAGTAATAGTGAGACCAAGGTCACATAATTGACCAACAGAGATAAGGTTCATTTTAAGAGAAGGAATATGGTAAGCATCGGAAGTAGAGATGTGGCCAATATGACTCATATGAGAACCATCATGTATAGTAGAAGATGAGGACAACGAAGAAAATAGAGTGGAGTCAAGTCATGTGATTGAATCAAAATACCATGAAGAGTTACCCGAGGTTACGGAAGAAGCGAGGAGAAGGAGAGAGTACATTTGTTGAGAACACAGTGGATGAGGGACTCAACATCATCCATAGAGAAAGAAGAAAGCGAGGGGTTAAATTTGGGAGACCAAGCCCCTTTCTTAGATGAAGTAGTAGAGGGAGCTCGAGGACAATGGCTTTGGAGATGGTTATGACAAGTCAAGCATTCGCAAAGGAACAAGAGAATGAGTGGTCGGCAGCTCTCCTCATTAATAATAATCGATATATATGAATTTGGAGATGAGGAACTCGAGAAGATGGAGTAGCAAGAATGAGATCTCGAGACTCTTAAAAGAAGTTTTCGAATAAGAGCTCTAATGGCTTGCTCTAAAGTGGGCAAAGGCAAACGATGAAGCAAAGAAGCACGACGCTCAAAAGTGCTATGAAGAGCCATAAGAAACTGTAATAGTCAGCGATGATTCCGATAAGTAATAAATAGCCGTGCATCATCGTAATGAGCCCATGGAGGTTCGGTCCCAAACGGATGACATCTCGAATAGAAAGTCATTAAGAGATGTGATGAAGAGTCTGCAATAGTTGATATTGATGAGCATGGGATAACGCCTTCAAAAATCCCAAATTGCTTTGGCAGAGAGGCAAAGTCATGCGCCCAAATTGAAGGTTGATGGAAGGAAGTGAACCATGTGATGATTTGATAATTTACTTTCCAAGACGGTCATCGAATGTAGAGTCGGTCTCATCTACCTTTTGGTGGGTTTGGAAAGAGTACCAGTAATAATCCGCCAAAGGCGTTTCCCTTTAATGAAGCTAGAGAGAGCTTGAGCCCAACTAACATAATTGGACCCATCAAGGATAACAGAGACAGATTGGATGTTCTCGATCGATCCATAAAAAACCTTAGGAACAAGTATGATGTCACCTTTGGGGATGATGTCGATTAACGACGCCACTCGTTTGGACGCGTGGTAGAGGCCGATGGTAGTGATTTTGGTGATGGCTTCGGTTGAGGAGACGAAGAGTTTGGTGTAGTTCAAACGTGAAAAGACGGATGAACAAAATAAGAAACAACACCAAAAAAAAAGCTAGGAGAGAATTTTTTCTTTTGGCTCTGATACCATGTTATGAAAGTAGTGAGAGAAGAGAAAGAAGAAACTCTGTATTGAATTGAATGAATAATACAATAGGAGAAGCCTCTATATACAGGCAGAAAGGAAACCTAGAGAAGTAAGGAGATAGAGATTGAGAGAGATACAAATACAAGAGATGGAGAGAGATACAAATACAAAGAGATAAGAAGCAACTATAATAATATACAGCTAACAGTTGTGAAGTCGCCAATTGTTCTAAAAGCTCAAGATATTAAAAAATAAGCCTAACAATGCATATCAAGATATTCCACAGTTGTTACCTGTCTCATTTTTCTAGCTTTTTTAAAGCGGTCCACAATTTGGGATCATCGAAATCCTTAATAACAAAAATAGCCCCAGCATCTGCCAGTAACTTTTCAGGGTTCCTTGTAGCTAAGCCCACCACCGGCATCCCAGCTCCCACCCCCGCTTTTATTCCAGAAACAGAGTCCTTGGGAAAACAAAAACAAGAATCAAATTAAAAAGAAAAAATAAACAAAATTAGAAATGGACATCAAACAGTGAGGCTTACAATGACTGGCAGAGTGAGAAATTTAACATAGAGGGGGGACATATTAATCACGATCTTGAATTTTTTCCCCCATAATCAATGACAATGAGATATTACAAAACTTAAAGAATCATTATAACTACAAAAGTTTCAAATGCATACTTCTACAAAAAATATAATATTTTTCTCAAAATATATTTTTCCCAACTAACAAAATCTAAAAACACAAATTAACAATTCAAGGGACGGACAACTTGATGTGGTCATCTGCTGAACAATGTGGATGATGGCCAGTTGTGACTCACGGAAAAAGAGAGAGAGACATATATATTTATATCAGATAAGTCATATGATAGTTTATACTTTTTATTAAAACATCAGAACGAGGGTACTTTGAAAAAATAATAATAATTCTCCAAGGGAGTAAGTTGCAGTTATTTTTTGTTTTTTTGAAAATTCAAAATTGCTAGGGGTGCTTAAATAGTTGAGGTGGGCACTAGTATAATTTTATAAGGGTAAATGAGAGATACTCTTTATAGTTAAGGGTACTATAACAATTATCAAGAAATGAATCCGCCACTGCTTACAGTGAAAATGTTCATTCCAAAGCACATTATAATGCTAATAAGCCGAACCTCAAACACAAAAGTGCGTTTTGGGGATGCTCCAAGTATTTGGAGAGCCTTCAAGTAGGCATCTGGGAAAGGTTTGACTCTGTCACATTCGCTAGCAAGGACTACTATCTTGAAGAAATCTGCAAGGCCTAGCATTGATAGCAAAAGCTCAGCATTTGGTCTTGGAGCATTAGTCACTGCAGCTCGTTGCAAGCCGCGATCTTCAATCCATTTGACTAACTTGTTGAGACCATTAACAGGCTCTAGTTGTTCTGCTGCCAATCTGCATATTTCATTTCAAAAAATTGAGGTCATAATGGGTTTCATGATTTATATATGGATTGGTGTGTTTACATGATGTACTTCTGGTTATAAAATAGATGGATTCAACCTCTTCCACTTGACATTGGGTTCTCAGATGAGTCCCTGTCACTTCACAATTAGTCTGTGTTTGGTTGGAGGATTTAATGAGAGAAATGGAAAGGGAAAAGGAAATACAATCCCACTTTTTGTTTGGTAACAATGGAAAACACAAGGGAAAAGAAAGTAAGAGGGAAATGCAGTCCCACTTTTTGTCTTTTGGGTTTACTTAGACTGTGTTTGGTTCATGGATTTGGAAAGAGAAAAGGAAACAGTGTGTGAAACGTAAGTGAAATGTAGTTATATTTCATTCACATTTCATCTAAATTTTCCCTTTCCTTTTCCCTTTTCCAAATGCCTCCCCAAATCCATGAACCAAACACACTCTTAAGTTCTTTTTTTTTCTCCATTTCTCAACTCAACCAAACATAACTTGAAATTCGAATCCTAACAATTCTTTCTCTCTCTCTCTTTTTTTTTTTTTTTCCCCTCATCAAATTCGACAACCAAACACAGCTTTAAGGAGGGAAACTACATAAACTGAGAACAAGTATAAATGAGTCTAGGGCTGCAAACGAGCCGAGCCGAGCCGAGCTTTAGTGTGTTTGGGCTTGTTTATTAAGATTTTAACGAGCTCGAGCTCGAGCTCGAGCTGAACAAAAATTTAACGAACCGAGCTCGAGCCGAGTTGGCTTAGGCTCGACTCGAGCTCGAACCTTAACGAGCCAAAAATTTATAAATTCATACTTGCATGTGAGACTAAAGTTACAATTAAAATTTTGATTATACAATTATATATACAATATATATAAATATACTAAAAAAGTCCTATTTTACTAAAATAATAATATCTACTACCACTATTATATAAATATACTATCTATAGTTAAGTATTATTTACATTTATATTTTTAAATATATAAATAGCATATTTCTCTTATTTTTTATACATAATTTTATATTATTTAATATATAAATAATAAATATTAAACGAGCCAACTAACTTTAGGCTTGTTTATTAAAAATTTAACGAGCTTCGAGCCTCGGCCTCCTAAAAAAAACTAAATGAGTCTAGGCTTTAGTGTGTTTGGGCTTGTTTATTAAGATTTTAACGAGCTCGAGCTGAACCGAGCTCGAGCCGAGTTGGCTTAGGCTCGACTCGAGGAACCTTAACGAGCCAAAAATTTATAAATTCATACTTGCATGTGAGACTAAAGTTACAATTAAAATTTTGATTATACAATTATATATACAATATATATAAATATACTAAAAAAGTCCCTATTTTACTAAAATAATAATATCTACTACCACTATTATATAAATATACTATCTATAGTTAAGTATTATTTACATTTATATTTTTTAAATATATAAATAGCATATTTCTCTTATTTTTATACATAATTTTATATTATTTAATATATAAATAATAAATATTAAACGAGCCAGCTAACGTTTTAGACCTTTGGGCTTGTTTATTAAAATTTAACGAGCTCGAGCTCGAAAAAATTAACGAACCGAGTTCTCGAGCTTGTTCATGAACGGCTCTGTTCATTTGCAGCCCTAAATGAGTCATGCCAAAAATTCAGATCTGTTTGGTTGTGTTATTGTTTTTTATTTATTTGTTTATTCGAAAACAAAAATAATGAGAAGCTTGAAAAACCCATGATTTTCATTTTTGTGCCAAACTAGTTTTGAAAATTTGCGATAACATTTTGGTGTTTCCTAATAAATTGGTTGTTTTCTGAAAATTTTCTCGAAAACAGTTTCAAAAATAGTTAAAACATAAAATAAAAACACAACCAAACAGACCCAGAAAAATGTAAGAAACAAATGCCTTAACTCACATACTGTTGAAAACTATATACGTATATTATAGCGCTGCCTATCTGAATTTTAATCAGGTTATGGGCACTGAAATTTGTTGAGATTATTGACAGGCCTGAAAATTTTTGGAACCATACCCTACTGATAAGCAGAAAACAGTTACGAGGTATAGTGCCCAATGGCACACTACAGTAGAATTTATCAAATGGTATGAGTATTGAAATTTGTTAAGCAGAGAGAAGCCTAAAATTACCTCCGGAACATTGCTTCCTTATCATCCATAAATTTCATGGCTCTTTGGAAATCCCATTCTGGAAGGAGTATTCGACTGAGCTCCTCATTATGCTTGCCACTGATTGTTTTAACAAAGAATTCCTCAGTTATGGGTACTCCTGCATTAAAACCAATCTGTGGGACACATTTTCAGTTGGTCTCTTACTCTATCGTATGATGAATATATCCATACTCATAAGTTATGATCTACCTCTTGAAGCATGTCGCGGAAGGCATAGTAATGGACAGGATCAGAATCACATAATGTTCCGTCAATATCAAATAGTATTGCTTCCAGAGGAGCAAGAAAAGAGAGTGAGCAACTGCTGCTTCCAAACAATGAAAAAGAGACTTGTTAATTCCACCAAAGTAAAACTACAATAGACACAGCTTCTCTAGTCCATGACCCTATGAGATGACAGTTTTTAAAAATTCATAGCTGCAATGCAACAAAAAAACATTTAAGCAAAGTAAAACATGTGAACTAAATGATATATCTAATGCTTGTGACAGAATTGCATAGATAGGGGAGGGAGGGGGGGACTTATTTGTAATATTTGGGATTCTTAAACATCTTTGTGTTTGGGAGTTTCTACTTGCACCCACATCATTTCCAAGTACGGTCACCTAAGAAATTCAAAGTTTTTACTTTTGCACCCCACACAATTCCAAAATATACACCCATCCCTAACTTTCCAAACCTTAACCCACACCCACCCCAGCCACCTCATTGACCACCATCTGTGCCTTTTGCCACTCTCCCTGACACCCGCCACCTGTAACGCCCTCAAAATTAAGCCCATTAAATATAAAATAAGACATGCATTATTAAAAGAAAACATTATACTATTTCAATCATCAGAGTCTTAAGAAATAAAAACATCATAATATTTGCCTTAAAGCCTTACATCTTGCCAAGTCAATGCTTGGACACAAAACATGAGTTCTAACTCAAAACAAATAAAGCCCTAGGCTTGAATTACATATAACTCAAATAAAGCAAATAAAGTAAAGCAAGTCCTCGAGAGTCCAAATCCTCACAAGCTAAGTCCTTGGAGGTAGTGAACCGCCTAAACCTGAAAATGAAGTTCCCATATAGGGTGAGCCACAGCCCAGTAGAGAAATACTAAACCAAGCATAAGAATTAACTAAAGCAGTAGTACCCAATACATGGTTAATACAAAATGTTCAATTTACAATATTATGACACAAATGTCTACGTTGTCTATGACACATGGTCTATGACACCTTTTACTTTCCATTTACACAGACATGGCTCAGAACCTGGCCAAACAACTCAACAAGGATAACAAATCAGGTTAAACCTTTCTTATAACATAATAAACACACATGCTGGTGTTATATCAATCTCAATCAATTTCACTTCCATACTTCCCAACTGATACACATGGTGGTGATATATCATATCAACAACAAATAGAAATATTTCTATTATCAATAAGTACACACATATGTGATACTACTGGAGTCCATCCCCTATCTCCTCCCAACAAATCCGGTTTAGAGGTCCATCCCCTATCTTCCCCTAAACCGTGGAGTTCATCCCCTATCTCCTCCAAAACCAAATGCATATGCAACATAATCAATACTTGCCATATACAACACATAATCAATACACGAATGTTCTGTATTAACTCAACAGACAAATAAATGACTCAATTTCAGTTATACCTAAGCCGCATGCAAGGTCTACAACAATCAATGGCTATCCTCCACCGATAGCCCAAAACAATTATTTCTAAACAAGAAATAAATATAACAACACAAATAATCTCAATTTCACAGATGAGTGATTAAATATTCAACTACGTCAATTTATCTCATAATCCCCCAATTTCATGAATTAAACCCAATATTACAATCTTCCCTTAAATTAATTAGATAAATTAATCTATGACAAACCTTAAGGTTTCTCCCAAAATTACCAAACCACCCCCACATACCAAAATACCACCACTTAGGATTAAAACGTATAAATGGAGTAGGAAATCCCTACCTCGAAGAAATAACTCAAAAGAAGAAGATGAAGATGATGCCCAAAACTCCAAAGTGCTCCAAACCCACAATTTCTCAGATTAAAATGTAGCCCTCACTCTCCTCTACCTTTTTAATGAAGGAACAAGGGTAGATACACACTCTAAATAGATCAATTCTAAGAGAGAAGATGAGTTGGGAGAGAGAACTCGTAACCTAGGGTTTTATAAACCGAAGGGGCTGAAAAATCTTTTAAAACACGCCTGCTGCGTATTTAAACTTGACAGTCCGCTCGGCGCAACACACCGCTCGAGCGTAAAGAACAAAACAAGGTCCGTTCGAGCGCAATCCTAACCGCTCCAGCGTAGATCTCTCACCTGCAGAGGGTTCGCGGGGGCCAAAAATTGCTGGAAGAGTGTAAACCCCGGCGTGGCGATGTCCGCTCGAGCGGAAAGGCTAAAAACTGGGCAACCAACAATTAGACCAAGGCTCAACCCAATTGTTCAAAACACGCCTAACACATCCTAAAACTCGACCAAATAGAATTAAAGGATGACAACAACGACAATATGACAACGGAATCCACGGAACTTAAGTCCGGATATAATAATCAAATGGGAAAAGACCGGGTCGCTATAACCTCCCCCCCTTAAAAGAATTTCGTCCCCGAAATTAAGCATAAGTTGTAAAAACAGGTTTTTCTCAATTCCCAATGATATTATAAAACAATAAACAACACTTGACCCAATACCGGTCACTTCATCTCTTATCAGGAGGCATCTCATAATATGTATAACCCAACGTATATTTCAGCCTGCATCAATGTTATGCATTATTCCTTTCAATGTTAACAAATTCCATATCATATTCAATCTCATGATATAAACAACACATTCAATATATAAATGTTATATTCCACTTCCATAAAAAGGCAAGTTCAAAATGCTAACATTAAATCCAAAACATTCTCAATGTTTTTCAACTTATGATATATATATAAAAGTTCTCAAGTTCAACAATATTACAAAAATCTATATATAAGATTTCTAATCACTAAACATGTCCGGATATTTCTCACGGACTTCCAATTCATGTTCCCAAGTGGCTTCCTCCACTCCGTGATGCTTCCACAAAACTTTCACCAAAGGGATGGTTTTGCCACGCAAAACCTGATCCCGCCTATCCAATACTCGAACCGGTCTCTCCTCATAAGAGACATCCTCATCAATAACTAAATCAGTCCAATCCAATACATGTGACGGATCTGGCTCATACTTTCGAAGCATACTCACATGAAACACGTCATGAACTCCGGATAACTGCGGTGGCAAAGCTAAACGATAAGCAGCCTCGCCAATCCTCTCAAGGATCTCAAAAGGCCCAATGAACCGAGGGGACAACTTCCCACTCTTCCCAAACCTCATCAAGCCTCGTTTAGATGATATCTTCAGAAAGACATGATCACCTACCTCAAACGCCAAAGGTCTCCTCCTACGGTCGGCATAAGATTTCTGACGACTCAGGTCAGAACTCCTCTTCACGGATAAACTCAGCTTTCTCCGTTGTTTCCCTTACCAACTCCGGACCCAACAAAGGTGCATCACCCACCTCGGCCCAACAAACTGGAGATCTACACGGTCGGCCATACAAGGCCTCAAATGGTGCCATACCGATACTAGACTGAAAGCTATTGTTGTAGGCAAACTCCACTAATGGTAAGTGCCTCTCCTACGACCCACTAAAGTCGAGAACACAACTCCGAAGCATATCCTCAAGGATCTGAATAATGCGCCGGTGCCCGTCGGTCGAGGATGGTAAGCCGTACTAAAGTCAACTTAGTGCCTAAAGCACTCTGCAAACTCGCCACAACTCGTAGAAAGCGAGGATCTCTATTCGAGACGATCGTCACTTTGGGACCCGTGCAACCTCACTATGTCCGAACATACAACTCGGAAGATGATCTCATGAATCTCTAACGCGATAGGAATGAAGTGCGCCGACTTCGCCAACCGGTCTACTACTACCCAAATGGCATCACTACCCACAGTCCTCGGAAGACCTACAACGAACTCCATAGTGACATTCTCCCCCTTCCACTCGGCATTAGGCAATGGTTGCAACAAACCCGGCCTCGATGCTCGGCCTTCACTTGGCGACAAGTAAGGCACCTAGATAAATCGCCACATCTCTCTTCATACCCCGCCACCAAAACTGGCGACCCAAATCCTGATACATCTTAGTACCTCCCGGGTGCACCGCAAGGCGCGAATGATGAAACTCTCGGAGTACCTCCTCTCGACAAGACTCCGGCACAAACAAACGGTCTCGGTATCTCACACTCAGGTCGGGATACACCGTCAAACCTTTCTCAACCTTCCCATTGGAAATCTTCTCTCGGAGAGATTCTACCTCAAGATCACCCCTCTGAGCCTCTAACACTCGAGTCACAAGTGTAGGTCAGGCAACAACGTAAAATAAGGCCCGACCTCAACGGATTCGCCCAGATGCAAATCAAACTCCCCAACTATACCCAACATCTCCCACTCCCGGATGGCTATACTAGCTAAGTCACCAACAGCTTTCCTGCTAAGGGCATCGGCCACAACATTGGCCTTCCCCGGATGATAGTGCAACTCGAAGTCATAATCCTCAATGAACTCCATCCACCTCCTCTGCCTCAAATTCAAGTCTTTCTGTGTGAACAGATATTTCAGACTCTTATGATCCGAGAATACCTCGAACCTCTCACCATAAAGATAATGCCTCCAAATCTTCAAGGCAAATATCACAGCTGCTAATTCTAAATCATGCGTAGGGTAATTCTTCTCGTGAATTTTCAACTGACGTGAGCCATAGGCAACCACTTTCCCCTCTTGCATCAACACACAACCCAGACCCTCTCGTGAGGCATCACAATAGACTGCATAACCCAACCCTCTCTCCGGAATAATCAAAACCGGAGCGGTGGTCAATCTAACCTTCAACTCCTGAAACGACTTTTCACAAGTCTCACTCCATACAAATTTGACTCCTTCGAGTCAACCTAGTCAACGGTGAAGCTAACACGAGAAATCCTTCACAAACCGACGGTAATACCCAGCTAATCGAGCTGCGGATCTCAAACACACTCTTAGGTCAGGCCCAATCTTGCCTTTGCCTCGGTCTTGGATGTATCAATCGACACCCCTTCTTGAAACTACATGGCCTAAGAATTTCACATCTTTTAGCGTAACTCACACTTCGAACTTAGCATAAAGCTTATGGGCTCTAAGTAACTCTAGCACCACTCTCAAGTGTGCCTCGTGCTCCTCCTCGAAGGTGAATAAATCGTAATGTCGCCCACGAAGACGACCACAAAAGCGATCCAAGAATTCCTAAGATCCGGTTCATCAAATCCATAAACACAGCCGGTGCATTGGTGAGCCCAAACGGCATCACCAGAAACTAATAGTGGCCATACCGCGTACGGAATGCCGTCTTAGGAATATCCTCCTCCCTGACTCTCAACTGATGATAACCTGATCTCAAGTCTATCTTAGAGAAACAACGGGAACCCTTCAGCTGGTCAAACAAATCATCAATACGGGGCATAGGATACTTATTCTTAAGAGTCTGATTCTAACTACGGTAATCTATACACAACCTCAAAGCACCACCTTTCTTCTTAGCAAAGAGGGCCGGTGCTCCCCAAGGTGAAACACTAGAACGGATATAACCCTTATCCAACAACTCCTGGAGTTGAACCTTCAACTCAACTAACTCGGCTGGGGCAAAACGGTAAGGTGCCATAGAAATCGGCGTCGTGCCGGGCACTAAATCAATAGAGAACTCAATCTCCCGCTGAGGTGGCAAACTAACAAGATCCTCGGGAAAAACGTCCGGATACTCGCAAACCACCCTCGGCAAAACAATCTGGGTCTCATCACCCTCACTAATTGAAAGATTAGCAAGTAGACTACTAAGCTCACTCCGCCCTCGCGGATCATAACCCGGTGGCAAAACACTACCAACCGGTCCCCGAACGGAAACACTCCCGTCCACGGTACAACAAGTGACCCTCGACGGTAGTAATCGATAATCGCCTTGTATGACGATAACCAGTCCATACCCAAAATAACATCGAAGCCCTTCATGGGCATAACTACAAAAGAGAAAGGGATTCTATGATCATCGACCTCTATATCACAACCCCTAACACCTTGTTTCAAAATCAACTCACCCCCAAGAGGCGACACTACACAAATAGGGGATGCTAACTGAGCTAACTCCAACTCCAAAATAGATGCAAATGCAGCAGACACAAAGGAATGAGATGCACCCGTATCGATCAAAACACTAGCAACTGAATTGCAAAACAAGAAGGTACCTCTTACAACAGATGGAGCCGGCACCAGATCCTGCGCGGTAACAGCATACACGCGCCCAGATGACCTCTAATCAATCTGCTCACCCCTCGGAGCACTAGACTGCTGCACTGACTGGGACGAAGAAGCCCCCTGGTTGGCCCTCGAGGCTGGGCCCGGTAGTGGGCGGTGACTCGAGTCTGCCTCGAACCAAGAGCACGGATGTGCCACCCAACTGTGGGCAAAACCTCTTCATGTGCCCTGGCTGACCGCACTGAAAACAAGAGAGCGGCTGACCTCTACTCTGACTCTGGCTCTGAGATCGAGCCGAAGAAGATGCTGCTCTCTAAACTCCTCCCCTCTGAGGACAAACTGGAGACTTGTGACCCAGCTGGCCACACTTGAAACAGGTAACGTCTCCCTAACTACCTTTCCCAGAACTAGCACTCGGCACTGGAAAAGTGGATCTAGAAAAACTACTCTGAGACTGCTGAGGAGTGAAACCTTTCTGCCTCCTGCCGTCACCCTGGCCATCCTGACTCCTCTTGGAGCCTTTCTGCCCTTCCTCCTCCTCCCGCATCGCAATCTCAGTATGGGTTGCTGCATCAACCAAACGCCCAAAATCCCTAATCATAGTCGGCACAACTCTCAATTTGAGGCCGCGCCTCAACTTCTTCTCGAACTCTATACACCGGCGCTCCTCGGACGCCACTAACTCAGGTGCGAACCTGGACAAACTAGTAAATAAGGCCTCAAACTCAGCCACTGATGAACTATTCTGCGCTTGGTGGCAGGCGATCTCTCAACATCTCTGAGCAATTTGGAGGCAGTACTTCTCTGAAAAGCATCAACAAACTCCTTCCAAGTACCTCCAATCGACCCTTGGTGAACTTCCACCTTGACCGCATCCTTTCAGCTGGAACGATGCCAAGGTCACCTTCAACCCCTCGTCTTCGATGCCAAGCATCTCAAACGTTTTCGTTGTCTGCTCGAGCCATTCGTCTACCTTAAGCGGCTCGCTAGGATCACCTACAAACACGTCCGGTTGAGACCGAAAAAACTCCCTCTTCAGAAAAGAAGGCCCTGCATCTGCCGCAACTCGAAATTTGGAACTACAGGCTGGATTGACCCTCGTAATATCCATCGGCGCTGAAATGCCCCTGCTATCTCTTGGGCCAAAGTGCCCATAAACTGTTCCATCGTTTCGGCCACATTGGCACGCCAA
This sequence comes from Camellia lanceoleosa, assembly GCA_025200525.1. Lineage (NCBI taxonomy): Eukaryota > Viridiplantae > Streptophyta > Magnoliopsida > Ericales > Theaceae > Camellia > Camellia lanceoleosa. Next base: position 132,327,940 of record CM045763.1, on the reverse strand, counting down.
CACCTCTGAATCGCCGAATTTCATCCGATAGGTACTTCGCTCGGGTTGCGCCTACCACGCCTACCACGACCTCGTCCTCGTCCTGACATCCTAATAAAGGAAACAAAGACGTTAGCACTCTAAACAACATGCCAAAACTATGACACTCGCGTCCTAATACATTGGACAACAATAAATCACACCACGTAAGCACATAATCACATAAGCACCTACGAATTTCATTCCTGGATAATGATAGTCCCGAGGCGTCCCTAAAGTTCCGGTTGGAAACAACATTGATCAGGTGCCTTTCCAACAAGACTTTCAGAGACTCAAGGATCCAATCAACATCCTAGGAACTACATTCCATACCCACATAGTCACATAAACATGTTATCATATAAGCATGGAATCATTACACTAAGTCTCTATCAAACGAGACGAACCCATTGTGATACTAATCACTTCCCACGTACCCAAAGTATTCGAACCCGGTACGCTCTGATACCAAGTTGTAACGCCCTCAAAATTAAGCCCATTAAATATAAAACAAGACATGCATTATTAAAAGAAAACATTATACTATTTCAATCATCAGAGTCTTAAGAAATAAAAACATCATAATATTTGCCTTAAAGCCTTACATCTTGCCAAGTCAATGCTTGGACACAAAACATGAGTTCTAACTCAAAACAAATAAAGCCCTAGGCTTGAATTACATATAACTCAAATAAAGCAAATAAAGTAAAGCAAGTCCTCGAGAGTCCAAATCCTCACAAGCTAAGTCCTTGGAGGTAGTGAACCACTTTGAACTCGAAAATGAAGTTCTATATAGGGTGAGCCACAGCCCAGTAGAGAAATACTAAACCAAGCATAAGAATTAACTAAAGCAGTAGTACCCAATACATGGTTAATACAAAATGTTCAATTTACAATATTATGACACAAATGTCTACGTTGTCTATGACACATGGTCTATGACACCTTTTACTTTCCATTTACACAGACATGGCTCAGAACCTGGCCAAACAACTCAACAAGGATAACAAATCAGGTTAAACCTTTCTTATAACATAATATACACACATGCTGGTGTTATATCAATCTCAATCAATTTCACTTCCATACTTCCCAACTGATACACATGGTGGTGATATATCATATCAACAACAAATAGAAATATTTCTATTATCAATAAGTACACACATATGTGATACTACTGGAGTCCATCCCCTATCTCCTCCCAACAAATCCGGTTTAGAGGTCCATCCCCTATCTTCCCCTAAACCGTGGAGTTCATCCCCTATCTCCTCCAAAACCAAATGCATATGCAACATAATCAATACTTGCCATATACAACACATAATCAATACACGAATGTTCTCAGATAATTCAACAGTCAAATAAATGACTCAATTTCAGTTATACCTAAGCCGCATGCAAGGTCTACAACAATCAATGGCTATCCTCCACCGATAGCCCAAAACAATTATTTCTAAACAAGAAATAAATATAACAACACAAATAATCTCAATTTCACAGATGAGTGATTAAATATTCAACTACGTCAATTTATCTCATAATCCCCCAATTTCATGAATTAAACCCAATATTACAATCTTCCCTTAAATTAATTAGATAAATTAATCTATGACAAACCTTAAGGTTTCTCCCAAAATTACCAAACCACCCCCACATACCAAAATACCACCACTTAGGATTAAAACGTATAAATGGAGTAGGAAATCCCTACCTCGAAGAAATAACTCAAAAGAAGAAGATGAAGATGATGCCCAAAACTCCAAAGTGCTCCAAACCCACAATTTCTCAGATTAAAATGTAGCCCTCACTCTCCTCTACCTTTTTAATGAAGGAACAAGGGTAGATACACACTCTAAATAGATCAATTCTAAGAGAGAAGATGAGTTGGGAGAGAGAGAACTCGTAACCTAGGGTTTTATAAACTGAAAGGGGCTGAAAAACTGTTTTAAAACACGCTGCTGCGTATTTAAACTTGACAGGTCCGCTCGAGCGCACAACACACCGCTCGAGCGTAAAGAACAAAACAAGGTCCGCTCGAGCGCAATGATAACCGCTCGAGCGTAGATCTCTCACCTGCAGAAGTTTCGCAGGGACCAAAAATTGCTGGAAGAGTGTAAACCCCGCTCGAGCGTAGCGATGTCCGCTCGAGCGGAAAGGCTAAAAACTGGGCAACCAACAATTAGACCAAGGCTCAACCCAATTGTTCAAAACACGCCTAACACATCCTAAAACTCGACCAAATAGAATTAAAGGATGACAACAACGACAATATGACAACGGAATCCACGGAACTTAAGTCCGGATATAATAATCAAATGGGAAAAGACCGGGTCGCTATACCACCTCTCCTTTCCTTTTTCTTCTATTCTCTTTTCTTCCTTCTTCCTCTTCCAGTGGTTAGGGTTCAAAATTCTAAGGTTAGGGTTTCAAAATGAGAGGAAGGGAGACAGAAAGAGCGGTGTGGTGGCGGTGGGTGAAGGAGTTTGGGGGTGTCGCGAAAGGGAAAGGAGAGGAAGGTTAGAGGCATAGAGGAGGGGTTGAGGGTGGCAAACAGGAGGAAGGGGCTGGGAGGGTGGGGGGTGGCTAACTTGTAGAGGTTTTTATTTATTTATTTATTTATAATTTTGTCCTTAATGGTGAATGTACTATAAGGGGAACTGTAATTAAAATGAATTTTTAGGAGTACTTACATAATTTTGTGGTGTATTTTGAAGCTTGTACATGAATCATTCAAGTAACATACGTGAGACATGGCATGAAACGAGTTGTTGACTGGGAAAAAATGAAGAGGTCTGATTGCACATCTCCTTTACAACTACATGTAATGAATTGTTGACCACCAACTACTCTAAAAGCTTAAATATATGTTTCTAGTCAACATATATGAATGTAGTAACTATTGCTCTATCTATTACTAAAGTAAGGCATCTAGATTTGTGTTTGACGCTTTCTTTATAACATAAAACATATTTATGACCGAAGAAATATCAAAAGCTTGAGCATATACTCCGTACCTTGTTATATTTAGCAGTCTCATTTGTTTGCATTACTATACTAATTGTCTAAAACTAACCAATTCAAATTAATATTTCTCTTCCCTATTCCAGAACTTGAGGCGTATATTACATTACAGAATCTCCATAATAACACTAGTTAAAGTCAAAACCTCAGCAGATTTGCACATCTCATTCTCTGCCTATGCTTGCTTGAACTTGTGGAGTATTAGTATATGCACACTGTTATGTATAGAGCCAATTTATGTTAAGATTTTACCAAAGATGAAAATGATGGACTGCTTCCTAAAAATGCCTTCCTACTTCCATTCATTCAATTACAAGACAATTTAAAGTAATTTCTAGCAAATCAAACTTCCTAGATCCTGTTTGTTACTAAATAATATCCTTTCCAAGTATCAAATATCAACTATGCTGTAAAATAAGTTTTAACAAATAAAAAGTTCAGAATGAACCCCAAGTTTAGAGATGAAAAACTTGTAGCAAGGAAAATTCAATTGTAAAGGACAACTTCCCTTATGTTGTAAAAGTTAATAATAATAATCAATGGAAAGGAGTTTGCCACGAGTATAAAATCCAAGAAACTTTGAACTAAATAGTCCAAAATAAGAATCCATACATTAGTGTCTACATCAAACCCAGACATGACATTAAAAACACTTGGTCAATAGGATCCCAAGTCAAAGATGATGTGAGTGCACAAAAAACGCGGGGGGGTGGGGTGGCGCGGGTTTGGTGTGGTGGGGGTTTAATCAGAATGTATTTTGTCAAGAGGTGTAAGGATGCCTACATTAATTTAACTTGGTATGTTACTTAAACCTTATTTCAACGACACACAACCACAAATTCTTTACGTTACTCTGAATGAGTATGCACACATCATGCAAAAGAGAATAAGAAAAGGTTAAGATAATAAGGAAAGACGGGCAAAAGAAGGCTATTAGTCTTTTGTCGAAGTTTATTTCATTTCTTTGTATACTGGAGCACCTATTTGTTAGACCACTTAGAATATTTCATGCTTTTTCCCTTTGATGATAGGATTGTTGATGAGTTACACAGACAAACATAAACTGTTGTCTTTTTAGAAGCAAAAGCCTAATGTATGAGGACATTGGTGATTGTAGGCTGCATAAGCTCAGTCTATGATCACAATTCAAAAGATGAGCAATAGGCTCTTTGATAAGCATCTTGCTCATGTTCACCCTGCTTATTTGCATTTCCGTATTTGATTGGTGGTTTGTACATAGATTTTTGTTATTGTGAGATGTATAACCCAATGTTTTGACTTTTGAAATAATAGTCAAACTTTTGCTTCCTTGCTTACTCACTCTACACATTATTTTAGGTTTGCTTTGAATAGATAATAAGTAATATAACCATGAATAGATGAAACAAAAATGGTGGGTTTTGTCTTTGATTTGTTGTAATTCTCTAATCCCAATGCAAAACTTTATTGTGTAATAGAAAATAACCATGTTGTTGTCATTTGAAATGAACATTTAAACAACAAAGATCAGCTAACTTAACTGGTTACCTATGAACCCCAGGACGTCCATTGTTTTGGATAGGGTGCTGCTATTAGTACCCACTTTTTCTCTTTGGAATCCTACCTATATATTTTGAATCTATTTTTCTTCTTTAAACACCCCACCTTAATCCCAATATACTCTCATCCCTAACCCTTAAAACCTTAACCCTAGCCACCATTGTCAACCCACCACCACCACCTTCGACAACCCCTCCCCACCTTTCCCCACCACCCCCAGCTCATCCTCATCATTGCGACCCCCCTCCTGCAGCCCTCCCACTACCGCGATGCCCCTCTCCTTTGGTGGAGGCAACAGAAGGTGAGGAGGTGGTGGTTGGGTGGTGTTTGGTTAGGGTTTGAAAGGTTAAGAATGGGGGTAGGGTTGAAAATTTGAATTAGAGTAAAATTGTAATAAAATATTATTGAATGGTGGGAGTCCAAAGAAATATGATGGGGACTAATAGCAGCATCCTTTTGATAGAGTGACATAGAGATATAGAGGTTGGCTCCAAAAACACAACAAACTTTCAGAACCTTGACCTTGTCTACCACTTGATGAACACAACTGTGTTGTGACCTAATTATGAACTATGTATACCCTTTACACTTAATAGACAAAATAAAAACATCGGTTTGATTGTCCAGAGTATGAAGAAAAGGAAAAAAAAGAAAAAAAAAGGGTACCTTATGATATAACAATTCTTGTGTCTTCTTGGATTTTTAAACAAATCAATTAGTTCCATGAAATGATTTGGCTCTACAAGAACAAATATTAATCATTCCAAATCGAATTGCATCAATTTCTCCAAATGCATCTTGATGAACTTACAATATCCAATTGTTTGTCTGTGAGCTTGTGAAACCTTTGTGGGTTTATACAGTAACATCAAAATATCCATTTGTTTGATTAAATCAGAGTTCGTGTTTGGATTTGAAAATTTAATATAATGAACTTATGCCACTCAATCATAAATGTCTCCTCATAATATGTGCCAATAATAACAAACCAATGCATGACTGTGAATATGTACATGTATTACAAGATCAATGGAAATCCAACAAATAATTTTATGAGAGGAAGGTGAGCTTTTGCAGAATAAAAACCCAATTAGCTACAATGCAGATCAATAAATCGCCAATTTATAAATAAAAAAATTGTATGCATTAACTAGTGTAGATAGAAATAAAAAAAATGGAAGGAAAAAGAAGAGAAATATACCTGTTTGGTGGGTTAGAATCTGATGAGATGGACACCCGAGTAGGGATAGTTGGGAAATTGGATAGAATTTTTCTGGGAAATGGAGTTTTGTGGAGATGGGTTTTTGTGAGAAAGTCTGGGAAGAGGTTGAGAGAAAGGAGAGCTGGCATAGTCCTGTACTGTAAGATGGGGTCTTCTCTTCTCTTCCTAATAATAATCTCTTGAACAAAGATTTCAGATTAGAAAGGGCTTAGCCTTAGGGGTTGCAACTCAGATTGTGAGGAAGTCTGAGTCTTGTGTAGTCTCTCTCTCTCTCTCTGATGAATTGAACGGTTGTGCTGATTTCTCCAATGATGTGGATTTGTCCATGCTCAGCCAACCAACCAACTAACCAACCTTGTATTTGGTATATTTTTTGTTTTTTCAAACAACAATGCTACGTGGCTAATGTTTTCAGTTTTAAGTTTATATTTATAAAAATTTAAAAAATTCAAATAAAAACTTATTTGGTAAATTTTTGATTTATAAATGGTTTCAGTTTTTTTTTTTTTACCACCCAACACAAGCCACCACCCGCTACTATTTTCCACTACCGTCTTCCGCCACCACCACCCACCCCCCACCACCACCTGCCACCACCACTCACCAGCCACCTGCCATCACCACCCACCACCCACCACCCATCACCACCAGCCACCTGCCACCCACTCGCCGCCACCACCCATCCCCCGCCTCCACCACCACCATCTACTTGCCATCCACCCACCACCACCACCCACCACCACCACCACCCATCACCCACTGCCACCATCCGCACGCCGCCACCACCACCACCACCACCCACCCGCCACTACCATCCACCCGCCGCCACCATTCACCCGCCACCACCACCACCGCCACCGCCATCCACCACCTGCCACCACCATCCACCCACTCGTCACCACTTTCCACCATCGTCTTCCGCCGCTACCACCCACCACTTGCCATCACTTTTCACCACCGTCTTCCGCCACTACCACCCACCCACCCGCTACTTGCCACCACCTTCTACCACCGTCTTCTACCACCATCACCCACCATCTGCCACCATTTTCCATCACCGTCTTCCGCCACCACCACTCGCCATCATTTTCTGTCACCATCTTTCACCGCCACCACTCATCACCACCCGCCACCACTTGCTATTTCTCACTCTTTTTTATATTTTTAAAATTTTTTAAACATTTTGTCTAAACCAAACGCGTTTGTAGTTTATGTTTTTCTAAAAATAAACAAAAATCAGTTTATAAAATTTTTGTAAATATAAATTGAAAACGTAAATGTTACCAAACAGGCCGTAAAGATTTGTCAGATTTGGACTCTTTTGTGTTTTTTTTTTTTTTTTTTTTTGTACTTGTGAAATCAGATTCAAAACCACGGGAGTCCGAACTGTAGGGCTATCGTATCCAAGGAGACTAAACCCTTTCGATGAGCACGAAAAGCAAGCTACAGGTGCCCTGGTCTCGGTTTAACTCGAAAATCCCATTCACAACTCTGTAGATGTTAGTAGAGAGTTGAATAGGGACAACAGACCAAGAACACATGAACTCTCTCAAAAGTGGGTTTAGGGAAAACCTTACCCCTCCCTCAGTAATGGAGATAAGGGGCATGCAAGTGTAATTTGGGCCACCGTTGAGGTTGTCAACAGCCTTCCGTAAACGTATATAGATATCATCTGGAATGCCAAATCGCACGAGGAAGACAGCCAAGAAGGAAGGAGATTCTAGAAGGATGCGATACTTGCCCATAAGACCAGAAAAAGAACAAAATCAAGAAATGAGAGAGAGAGAATGAGACTTACAGTCAACAAAAAGAGGATTGGAACGGAAGATCGTCAGATTGAAAGCGCTATAGTCGGAATCTTCTCTTTTACTTTTTTCTAGAAGGAACTAGTGAGTGTTGAAGGAAGAAGGTCACTGGTGGGAAATTTATAGTGCTAGGAATATTTTTGAACGGATGTGCTCATCGCTTCGTATGATAGACGTGTCAATTTGGGACTAATGGCGTGAGGCCACTTGACCTGAAGCATGCGATAGGCGAAAGGATATCCCACCATTTGAAAATTGAAAGGATAGGCACGAAGCCCTAGGATTATGGACAAAAATAACAATGATTCATTCCACTAAAAATATCACCACTAATAGCACTAATGCATTAAAAAAAAAAAAAAAAATACAACTCTAAGACCAAAACATCACATCATTACTGGCGGGACCACTGCCACCTAATTAGTGAGAGCATTAATTAGTGCTCCCAAGCATTTTTCTGGGCAAAAATACCTACAATTGTAATCAAAACTCTGACTCTTTTTTCAACCTGGAAAAAAGAAAGTTGCCAGAGTTGAGGGGACAATTGTGGGAGGCTAAAATAGATCAGGCTAAGACAAGATTGAAAGTCTTGAACTAGCAACAGGAAGGCCAGCCCAAGATAATTAAAGCCCAGTTTCAGACTAGGCCAGGGGAGTTTTAGGACAGGAAAAATGCGATAGACAACACGCCCGATAAGGGCGCAGACCTAGTCAACCCATGTCCCATCTTAGACTCAACCAACTCTTAGAAATTCGTAGCTGGTGGAACATAATTCCTAAAGAAATAAGGTTGACGTGAGAAGTAGGGAGAGGCCTAACAGCCCACAACGGCTAGCAGGAGCTAGCTATAAAAGGTGAAGCAATCAGCACCATTGAGGTACACAGAGACTACAACCTGAACCCTACTCTTATAATCTTGGACCTTAGTCACTGACTTAGGCATTAGAGGGTCTCCAAGTTACTCCAACTGCACCTTTTTACCTTTATGTAAGTGTTTTTCAGGTTAGGAATCAAGCTATATGCACCGTGCCAGCTATAAAAGGTGAAGCAATCAGCACCATTGAGGTACACAGAGACTACAACCTGAACCCTACTCTTATAATCTTGGACCTTTATTACTGACTTAGGCATCAGAGAGTCTCCAAGTTGCTCCAATTGCCCCTTTTTACCTCTATGTAAGTGTTTTTCAGGTCAGGAATCAAGCTATATGCACCGCGTCGCGGCCGTAGCCTAAGTGGTTTGATTTTTATCCACCACAAGTATCAATGGTGAAATTTTAAACTGATAAGTGGTATGAATAGTGCAACAATTTGAAACGACTTGAATGATGAAGAGGAATACGTTTTGGGCTTAGGTTGGTGATGAAGATGGATTTCAACCATTGTTGAATGGTTTGGTGGAGTTGGAGGTTGGTGTACAATATTATAGTGTCATTCTAATGGTCTTTATTTAGTAAGTGGGTGTTCTATTAAAGGTTGTCTGTTAATATAATTGTACTATAGGATATAATTATAATAATAATAAAAAAAAAGAAAGATGGGAATTAGGGAGTCCAACGAAATAAGATAGGTGTTAGTAGCAACTCTTCAAATAATACCTAATCAAATTTATAAGTATGTAAATTGAAAAATAATATGCATAGAAATAAATAAATGTATGAAAATAAAATTTTCCGACGTTATTCAATTTCAATGTTATTCAATCTCAAGTCAATTGCTAATTTTAGTCCATCTCTATCGACCACAATTCTGCTGCAACGCTGGATGTGGTCCCAACGTTATGATAATAACTCGCAACTTACCTTCTTTGTTAATTCTTTAACGTGTTTGTCACATTGAGTTTAAAATTTCTCTATTTGAATTTTTTTTTAAAATTAAAATGTTAATGATATGATTGAGTGTTTAGGATACAGAGTTTGGAGACTGGGCATTGATGCACCCATGATATGTATTGTAATTAAACTTTATGCCTTAATATTAAAGGTATACTTACGATGATATTGGCATCTTACCAATTTAAAATGGACAAACAAACAAACAATTTAAAAATAAATTCAAAGGTATATATTCTCAAATGGATTGGATTCTTTCAAGTTGGCTATTTAATTTGAGAGAATATTTGGGTTTGGTGGGCTCATTTTGGAGCCGATCTTGATGATCCAAACTATTTTTGTTGGAACCTGTTAAGTAGATTATGTATGCAAAAAAATTAGTATGATCAAATATCCTTATATATATTTGAATCATATTTGTGACAGACAACTATAATTTCAAAAGTAATTAATTATTTTTTGTAATACAAATGTGTTTCAAACATATAACTATCAATGTCTGATTATTTTAATTTTTTACATTATTCAACAAGTACTAAAATATAAACAGTTTGAATCATTAAAATTGATTCCAAAATAAACCTACCAAACCTCATTACTCTTAAATTTAGATGGCCAACTTAAAAGAATCTAAACCCATTCTCAAATGTGAAGTTGATTGAGAAAAGCTACAAAGAATTATATACCACCTCCTATGGAATTGAATTCCTATTCCTTTTGTGATAGGTTTGTCAGATTAATTCATTTGCTTCAAGTGGTACACTATTGGCATATGTTCTGCATGCGTTGCCAATAAGAGACTTTGAGGTATCACATAGGTGGCCCATTTTGTTAATTTCTAAAGTTTAAAATATAAAAAAAAAAATGAAAAAATAATTTCATTTTGATTTTTATTGTTACAATTTGAACAATTTAGATGTTACAGTTTGAATCCAGTTTCAATTTGATTCTTTCATCCAAATTTCTATAAGTTTTTTCTACGTGTATACCTCAAGACATTATTAAGTATCCCAAAATTATTAATTTTAATCTCTAACTTGAATGAAATAATCAAATTGAAACAATAAGAACCAAAGTGAAATTTTAGTCAAATTACAAAAATTAAAAGTGTAATTTACCCAAAATAATATGACATTGTAAGTCATTCAATAGAAAATGTAAACATTTACTACTTTTTATTCTGAAAATATAAAACTTCTTGGACAAAAAATTGTGAAGTTTCACACATTTTTGCAATGTGAAAATACATAACTTGCCTCCTAAAAATCCTCAAGAAAAAAAGGAAAAGGAAAAAGACTCGACCTTATTTTGAAATTTTGTGTTTCATCGAAACCGCCACGGCAATACTCATTTAGTGCGAACGGAACCGATTTTATTTATTTATTTTTATCCACCAATATGAGCGTAATTATAAATATGAGAAATATTTATATTATCAAATAGATTACTAACCTGCAAGATCTAGATAGTCAACAAAGTCTAACGTAGCTAATATACTAAGCCAAATAATCACTACTAAACAATCCTATAATGGGGCATAAATAAATCACCACTACAAGAGTATATTTATGTAAAAAAATTAAAATAAAGGGACTTGCGTGTAGATCTGTGTAGATCCTAATAGATCTAGGGGTGCAACTCGGGCATGTTCGGTCTGGTTGGGGGTTTGCTTAAGCCCAACCCGAGTTGTATTTGGCAGTGCCCAAGCCCGCTCAAGCCCGACCATCAACCTGAGCATTGCTGCCCAAGCCCGGACCAAGCTTTGTATTTTGAACTTGGGTTGCCCGAATTGCCCGAGCATTGCTGTCCACTAGATAATTGAGTCTCATGCTCACCTACCATGGTGTCCAGTACCTAAATCCAATATTTAAAATACAAAGGTAAAATAAAGAATTAACAAACTTATGAAAGTGAATAGATAGAATTGTTGGAACAATCTTCTGTGTAAATAAAATAACTATAAATAAATTCAAACAAAATAAATAAATTAAATACCGGATTTATTTATTGAACCAAATCAAAATTAAGATCAAGTCGAGTGTGTAACACTCTGTCCTTAAGACAGATTCGCCCCACTACGGTGCTTACGGTTGAGTGGCGTCTATCTCCCAGGATACAATGATCTTCACAAAATTGTTATAGCACACCAAACAAATTTGTACGGCGAACCAAACCTTGTGTTCTATACTCTCTTTTATTTTTCTTTAAACTAGAATGAAGATTAAAATGCAAAATATAATATGGACAGCAAAGAGGGTGGTTTACAGACTGTTCTCACTATATTCGGACTGCTGGAAATCAATGTATATATATAGGCAACAAATAAGACCCGAAAAGGTGCTTCTGGTAAGTGAACAGGTTTAATTCAAATTTTTAAACAAAACTCCAAACAGTTCCGGACCGTTAGCACAACCAACACCAATTTTCAAACTTTGAACCGTAGTTGACAAAGTCAATTGTGAAGGAACTTTAATTTATTTAAACTATAAATATATATATATATATTAAACTATTTAAATATATATATATTAAACTATTTGAATAGTTTAATCATTTTTAGGAAGCCACTTAAGGAAACCAAAAAATAAATTTAGAAATAAATTAAATTCCCACAATAATTTTTTATTGAAAAAATTCAAAAGAATTTTATCTTAAAAATTAATGTTAAACCCGAAAACGACGTCATCTTCCCATTCACTCATAAATGGTTTTGACGTTCCGTCTTCACCACTTCACCTTTTCGGACCCACCCCAAAAGACGTTTGGGGTCCACCCAAATTGGGCTAAAAAAAAAATATACCTATATAAAACCATTTTTTCCAACAATCCCCCACATGAATGGAAGTTGACGGAGAGAAAATGCAACAACATGATCTAATTACAGAGAGTATAGAAATTGGAAATATTCTGCAAATGATAGGTAGCTTTTGGCTTTGAACCTTCCCTTATGAGACACTATCGGATTTACTAGCTAACCAGTGAACATGATGTCTTGAACTGTTCAGCCGTTTGTGTAAACCAAGACAATAGAACTCACACAAGATATTCCTGCATACGCTTAGTTCTCACTATTGTGTTCATTTTGGCCCTGAACAACCTGGTCTTCATGAGTGCTCTAGAGAATTGTAACCCTTCACAAATCTCACAGAACCGGCCCAGTTCACACTCACATAGGTGATTCTGATGAAAAGTATCCTGCCATACTCCACTAGGTTTACCTAGATATAAGAATCATTAAAATTTTACTTAACCTTTAACGCTGTAGACATGACTATTTCATCAAAGAAATGGGTAGGAGTTAGACTCCCCAGTGATCCTTCTGAGTCATTCACAACTCGGTTGTCCCTTTGAACCTAGATCTTGGGATCTCCAGTCAACTAGGTTGGGTTGCCGTTATGGTAACTCTTATTTAATAGGCTTTAGTCCCATTCTCCTTGATGAATTCTCAACTAACTCTCTTGCTAACCCTTTGGTTAGTGGATCCGCTATGTTGTCTTTAGACTTAACATATTCGATGGAAATAATTCCACTAGAGAGTAGTTGTCTTACGGTGTTATGTCGACGACGAATGTGTCGTGACTTACCGTTATACATATGACTCTGTGCTCTATCAATTGCTGATTGACTATCACAATGTATGCATATAGCAGGTACCGGTTTTGGCCAAATTGGAATATCTTCAAGGAAGTGGCGAAGCCATTCTGCCTCTTCCCCTGCTTTGTCTAACGCTATGAATTTTAATTCCATAGTAGACCTAGCAATGCAAGTCTGTTTGGAAGATTTCCAAGATACAGCCGCCCCACCAAGAGTAAAGACATACCCACTAGTGGACTTTGAGTCTCTTGTATCCGATATCCAATTTGCATCACAGTATCCTTCAAGTACTGCTGGATATCTAGTATAATTCAGCCCAATATTACGAGTGAATCGGAGATATCTTAGAATCCTTATAATTGCTTTCCAGTGTTCTACTCCCGGATTACTCGTATATCTACTTAATTTACTTACTGCATAAGCTATATCTGGGCGAGTGCAGTTCATCAAGTACATTAAGCTTCCAATAATTTGGGCATACTCTAATTGAGAAATACTTTCCTGTATATTCTTAGAAAGATACAAATTAACATCTACAGGAGTTCTAGCAAGATGATCATCATCTTTGCTGAATTTGTCAAGTATTTTCTCAATGTAATGAGATTGTGACAAAGTATAACCTTCTGATGTTTTGGTAATTTTCATACCAAGAATTACATCAGCAATACCCATGTCTTTCATGTCAAAATGTTTATTCAATATTTTCTTGGTAGTTTTAATCATATCATTATTACTACCTATGATGAACATATCATCTACATATAGACATACAATGACATAACCTTTATCTGTGTTTTTAATATAAACACATTTGTCACACTCATTAATTTTAAAACCATTTGACATCATTGCCTTGTCAAATTTCTTATGCCATTGTTTTGGCGCTTGTTTTAAACCATATAATGATTTAACCAATTTACATACTTTCTTTTCTTTTCCTGGAACAGAAAAACCTTCTGGTTGTTCTATGTAAATTTCTTCATTTAACTCACTATTTAAGAAAGCGGTTTTCACATCCATTTGATGAATTTCTAGATTGTATAAAGATGCAATGGCAATTAACATTCTAATGGATGTTATTCTAGTAACCGGTGAGTATGTGTCAAAGTAATCTAGACCTTCTTTCTGTCTAAAACCTTTGACTACAAGTCTTGCCTTGTATTTGTCAATTGATCCATCTGCTTTTAATTTTCTTTTGAAAATCCACTTGTACCCAAGAGGTTTACAACCTGGTGGCAAATCCACCAATTTCCAAGTGTGATTTTGCAAGATGGATTCAACTTCACTGTTGACAGCTTCTTTCCATAAAGGAGCTTCAGGACTGGACATAGCATCTTTAAAAGTTAAAGGCTCATTTTCTAACAAATATGTTAGAAAATCTGGACCAAACGATTTTGAGGTTCTAGCACGTTTACTATGCCTAAGTTCCTCTTCCTCATTTTGATCTAACTCTTGTTCTTGATCATATTCTTGATCCTGACTAGTAATTGCATCAAAAGATCTTTTATTAGTACTAGTCTCTTGTCCAGTCTTCTTTGGAAATACATGTTCAAAGAAAGATGCATTCCGAAATTCAATAATAGTATTTACATGCATTTCGGTATGTTCTGATTTATGAATTAAAAACCGATATGCACTACTATTCTTGGCATAACCAATGAAAATGCAATCAATAGTCTTAGAACCTATCTTAGTCTTTTTAGGACTAGGAATAGCCACTTTAGCCAAACACCCCCACACTTTTAAGTATTTGTAGGATGGTACTCTTCCATGCCACAATTCATAAGGTGTTTGATTCACTTTCTTTCGGGGTATTTTATTTAAAATATAATTAGCAGAAAGTATTGCTTCCCCCCACAAGTTCTGAGGTAATCCAGAATTGATCAACATGGCATTCATCATTTCTTTTAAAGTCCTATTTTTCCTTTCAGCAATTCCATTTTGCTGAGGTAAGTAAGGAGCGGTGGTTTGATGAATTATTTCATGTTCTTTACAAAATTCACCAAAAGGTGATTCATATTCACCACTTCTATCACTTTTAAGTTTCTTGATTTTCTTACCAAGTTGATTTTCAACTTCATTCTTATATTGAATGAAAGTTTCCAAAGCTTCATCCTTGGTTCGAATTAAATAAATATAACTATATCTAGTATAGTCATCTATAAAAGTGATTACATATTTTTTTCCACCTCTTGTTTGAATTGATTTAAAATCACAAATGTCACTATGAATTAATTCAAGTGGTTCCGTACTTCTTTCAATTGAATGAAAAGGAGTTTTAGATAATTTTGCCTCAACACAAATTTCACATTTATGATTTGAATCAATGTCATGTCCTAGTCTACCATGCAATAATTTGAAGACTCAAACAAGTAAGAAGAAGATGTAGTATTATTAATAACAGAGGGTACAACAGTCATTACATTTAACTTGAAAAGGATATCAGACATGTAACCTTTTCCTACATACATCCCATTCTTAGTAAGTACAAACTTGTCACTTTCAAAAACTAGCTTAAATCCATTCTTACTCAACAAAGATCCGGAAACTAAATTCTTGCGAATGTCCGGTACATGCAGCACATTGTTGAGAGTGAGTTCCTTTCCTGATGTCATCTTGAGTACAATCTTTCCTTGTCCTTCAACTTTGGAAGTTGAGGAGTTGCCCATAAAGAGTTGTTCACCATTGTCCACTGTAGAATAAGATGTGAACATCTTTTTGTCGACACAAATATGACGAGTAGCACCAGTGTCCACCCACCATTCTTTAGGATTTCCGATAATATTTGCCTCGGAAACAACTGCAGAAAGATTTATGTAATCAACACCATTGGAAATATTGTCCACTTCGGTCATATGGGCTTGAGCAGGCTTCTTGCTTGTTCTTTTCTTACCTTTGCCTTTGCTACGGCAATCTTTGGCCCGATGTCCCTCTTTGTCACAGATGTAACATTTGCCATTAAACTTGTACTTTTTATTATCCCCCCCTTTAGAGCCTTGTGATGAACTTTCTCCAGAAGATTTACGTTTCTTGGTTTTTGAAGCATGTTCCACCACATTTGCCTTAGACTCCATAGGATTCTTACCAGCCCGCTTTTAAGAATTGCGGTTGTCCTCCTCAATCCTTAAACGCACAATTAACTCATCCATAGAAATTTCTTTGCGTTTGTGTTTAAGGTAATTCTTGAATTCCTTCCAGCCTTTGGGTAATTTTTCAATTAAGACTGCAACTTGGAAGGATTCACTGAGAGACATGCCTTCTGTGTGAATGTCATGCAGAATGAGTTGGAAATCTTGAGCTTGGCTGATCACAGTTTTTGAATCAACCATTACAAAATCCAGGAATCTGCCAACCACAAATTTCTTTGAGCTGGCATCTTCTGTTTTGTACTTTTTCGCCATCGTTTCACAAAGTTCCTTTGCTGTCTTGATTGGATCAGTAGGCGTTGTATAATGTGTTGTCAAGTCCGCTCAAGATGTAATTCCGCAAAGGAAATCGGCATGTTTCCAAGCATCAACCACAAGAACCACTTGCTGTCGGTTTCATCCTCTTCAGATAGGAGCATCTTCACGAGGAAACGAGCGAGTTTCGAGTTGTAAGATAGAACAACATTTTCATTGCCATCTTTAAAGTCGCCTCGAGAACTTCTCGGCTTTTCACCGTGATTTACCTGCATCACATCACAGAGAGGGGTTGGTGCAATCGCATACCACCACAAGAGTACTTGTTTGGTCATTTGTTTCAAGAGCCATCAATTCTAATTTATAAAACAAAATTAGAATTAGAATTTACACTACGTAAAATTAAACCAAATGCATGTAATTAAATTCAGAAAAATAAAAGAAACAAGAATGTAACTTTTATTTTCCAATTAATTTGAAAATAAAATAAAATTTATTTAAACAAATTAATTCCACAAAGAAAATAAAAGAAATAAAAACTATAACTTTTATTTTTTCAATTAATTTTGGAAATAAAATAATAAAATTTTATTTAACCAAAATAATTCCACACAGAAAATAAAATTCTGTAAAATAAAAGAAATGATAATATAACTTTTAATATCCAATTAATTTGGAAATAAAATAAAATTTTATTTAACCAAATTAATTCCACACAAGAAATTAAATTCTATAAAATAAAAGAAATAAGAATATAACTTTTATTTTTCAATTAATTTGGAAATAAAATAAAATTTTATTTAACCAAATTAATTTCACACAGAAATTTAAATCTCTTGTTACACTCCATTAATTAAAATACTGAAAACAGAATTTTAATTAATGAAAACTCAGAAAATAATTTCTAAAACCCAAAATTAATTTCTGAAAAAATTCCACAAAAATATATTATGAATCGTTAATGACACCAGTATCGTACTACTAGTTGTTGTCAAAGAAAAGAGACAGTATATTACTACTATCTGTCAAATAGCATATAATCACTATTTGTTTTTCCAACCAGAATATTATTTTGTAAATCCACAGAAAATAATTTTCTTTCGAAATTATTTAAGAAGAATGGAAAAAGGAAACAAACGAAAAATTCTGTAACCAGAATAATTCGAATCTGTCTTAAGATTGTTTGAACAATCTTCTGTGTAAATAAAATAACTAGAAATAAATTCAAACAAAATAAATAAATTACATACCGGATTTATTTATTGAACCGAATCAAAATTAAGACCAAGTCGAGTGTGTAACACTCTGTCCTTAAGACAGATTCGCCCCGCTACGGTGCTTACGGTTGAGTGGCGTCTATCTCCCAGGATACAATGATCTTCACAAAATTGTTGTAGCACACCAAACAAATTTGTACGGCGAACCAAGCCTTGTGTTGTATACTCTCTTTTATTTTTCCTTAAACTAGAATGAAGATTAAAATGCAAAATATAATATGGACAGCAAAGAGGGTGGTTTACAGACTGTTCTCACTATATCCGGACTGCTGGAAATCAATGTATATATATAGGCAACAAATAAGACCCGAAAAGGTGCTTCTGGTAAGTGAACAGGTTTAATTCAAATTTTTGAACAAAACTCCAAACAATTCCGGACCGTTAGCACAACCAACACCAATTTTCAAACTTTGAACCGTAGTTGACAAAGTCCATTGTGAAGGAACTTTAATTTATTTAAACTATTAAAAAATATATATATATATATATATTAAACTATTAAAATATATATATTAAACTATTTGAATAGTTTAATCATTTTTAGGAAACCACTTAAGGAAACCAAAAAATAAATTTAGAAATAAATTAAATTCCCACAATAATTTTTTATTGAAAAAATTCAAAAGAATTTTATCTTAAAAATTAATGTTAGACCCGAAAACGACGTCATCTTCCCATTCACTCATAAATGGTTTTGACATTCCGTCTTCACCACTTCACCTCTTCGGACCCACCCCAAAAGACGTTTGGGGTTCACCCAAATTGGGCTAAAAAAAAAAATATGCCTATATAAAACCATTTTTTCCAACAAGAATATATAAGAAAGAATGTAATCAAAAGGGCAAAAAAACCTCAAACCTGCGGCAGTTTATCAATGAATTTAGCAGCATTAGCTAGCTCAGCTGCTGCTTTAATCTCTTTTATTTAAAAATTAAGAATAACTCTTTTATTTAATTTATATATATTATATAATTTATATAATATATTAAATTCAATTCGGGTTCGGGTTGCTCGGATTGGCCATTGATTCGCTGAAGCTCGCCCGAATTAATTGAGCATCAAAATCGCCAAGCCCGCCCAGACATAAGATATAGTTGCCCAAGCCCTAAAAAAACTCGGGTTGGGCTCGGGTTGCTCGGGTTGAGCCGGCCCGAGTTACACCCCTAAATAGATCGACTTATTGTTTAATAGATCCTACGATAATTAATGACGTTTTTCATTAAATACTATTAAAATACATCACTAATTATTAATTTTCAGCGACAGTTTGACAATTTTGTCACAAAAAATGTCACTAATTATAAGTTTTAGCAATAGTTTAAAAAAATTATCACAAAAACATGTCACAAATTTTCAACTTTTAGCAATAGTTTGAAAATTTTGTCACATAAAAATATCACTAATTGTAAGTTTTAGTGACAATTTATAAAAATCATGATTAAAAAAAGTAACTAACTGTCAATTTTTAGCGACATGCAAAAAATCGTAACAAAAAATTATTTTTAACGACGATTTTATTAGAACTTCTTTCTGTAAGACTTGATGGGAATTAAGTCTAATTATTAGAATCTATTGGTAGTTTACCCTTAAAATCATCGGACTTTGGTATCTATATATTTGAATCACATTTGTGTTAATGGATGGTTATTTTTGAAATTATAATTGTCGTCAAATTTTTTTTAAAAAAAATAAATGTGATTCAAACATGTTTGGTTTGTATTTGTGCAACAATTTTAAAAAATAATTTTCTGGAAAGAGTTTACAAAATTTAAAAATTTGTTTGATTGTATATTTTGAAAATAATTTCAGAGTTTGGAATGATTTATTTATTTATTTCTTTTGGTCAATTACAAATACACCTCCTGAGATTTGCTTAAGTATATATTGTCCCCTGTGGTTTGAAAAATTACAAATACCCCATTGTTAGAATTTTTTATTTAACAGAATTAGCTAAAAAAATAAAATTCATAATTATTCTCCTACACAATAATAAAATTACCTAAATTATTAATTGAAACATATTAACATCATTAAAAACTATTAATTGACTTAACGATTTTTAATAAAAGGGGAGATTTATTATGAAATTAAACACCTCATTGGGTGGAATATAATTTTTAAAACTACAGGGGCGATTTGCATTTTAATTAAACTTGGGTTGTATTTGTAATTTATCCTTTATTTTTTTATAGTTGAATAAATAGGTGTGTGAGAGCAAAAAGTGATTATTTTATAGGTAGAATGTGAGAGAAGGAAATAGGAGAGACAAAAAATGATTGATTTATACGTAATAAAGAGAAAAGTGATTTTGAATTTTTGTTAAAAAAATTCAAGCAAACAAATTTTTAATTTGTTTCTTAAAAATTATCTCTCAAGAGACAAACCAAACCGGCCTATAAATATCAATGTTCAATTATCTTAACTTTTTACGTATATATTTTATTTAACAAATATTAAAAAATAAACAATTTGAACCATTAACGTCGGCTCCAAAATGAGGCCACACTTTGTTGATTGTTAAAAGGAATTGCTAGAGCTATTGACCATGGCGGACTATAAATGGAAAAAAAGATGAAAATTAGTTTTTAATTTTCGTGATATCTGTTATAATTCTACGGTAGATGAGGGAAATAGTCAATAAAAATCTCTCTATAAAAGAAAAACAAGAAGAAAAGAGAACCTTATTCATGAATATACAATATTATATATATTTCATATAATAATATTATATCCACACAATTCTTTTTTCGACACTTGGAATATAATTATGACCAGTAAAAAAAGGATTCTAACTGGTAAGAAAATATTTTCTTACCATAATATTCATAAAAAAATATAAAAATGAGATTTACAATTTGGTAGATAACAAGAGGATTTATTATCCGTAAAAAACAAAAAAAACAAAAAAATAGAAGAGGATTTATTAGGATACAAATTAAAAAAAAAAAAAGATTTGTAATTGAATTCCTCTTTTCAGGAATGGAAAATGAAGGCCTCGTTTGGGAACAGACTAATTTAATAACTTTTTAGTTATTTGGCTAAAATGTGATGTAAAAAAAATTAGCCTCCGTTTGGGAAGTGGGTTGGCTTTTTGGCTTTTTGACTTTTTTGGCTTTTTTAGCCTGGGCTTAAAAGTTTGGTTTGGGAAGGGCTTTTTGGCTTTTTGGCTTTTTTGACTTTTTTTGTGAGAGAGGAGTGTAATGATTATGGCTAAAAAAGCCTATTTTGTTTTTTGTGGCTAAAAAAGCCTATTTTGTCTTTTGTGGCTAAAAAAGCCAAAAAGCCCCAAAAAAGCTCTTGCCAAACATAGGTCATTGGGATGATTTTTTGACTTTTTACGAAAAGATGTGCAAAAAGTAGAGAGAAAATGGAATCTTTGACTTTTTGGTATGGGTTGTTGGCTTTTTGACTTTTTTAGTAACTTTTTGACTTTTTGACTAAAATAGTCTCTTGCCAAACAAGGCCTAGAATTCGTTTAGGAATTGATTTTTTTTAGGAATAATTACAAAAAAAAAAAAAAAAACCTTGGATTTAATCATTGTAATAAAATAAATCTTAAGTTTTAAATTTTTTTGTAACGCCCCAAAATATTATAATAAAGATAACTCATGTGCGGAATAAATATAATAAACAACAATTAAATGCCATATAGGCTATCATCTTTCCAAGACATTGCTTGGTTACACAAATTGAGTTTCACTCATTACATCTTAAGCCCTTGGCTTTACAAATAACAAACATTAACACATAAGGCATAAATAGGAAACTCTTGTTTCCCGAGAGTCCATCCATGCTATTGCCTTGGAGGTAATATCTCACTGCACTAAAATGATATTCAGTATAGGGTGAGCTAATGTACCAGAGAGATATGCTAAACATAATATGGGCAATAACTAAAACGTAAGCATTCGATAAATGTTTGACTCACATATATCCATTTATAATCCATTTCAATTACATGATAAATGTATCCATGTTTCATAAAATTTACCATTTCTTAATTCATAATCCTGGCTCAGAACCTGGCCACCCTTTTAGTGTGATTATATCTTATATCAACAGTATTTCCATTTCAATTGAGATAAAGACTCAAATTAACATTTCCAGTTTCATGACATTAGGTCCATGTTACATTTCATTTCCCATTTCTTTTTCAACTTTGAGTTTGAAAATAAGGCTCAACACTTAGCCAAATAACTTAATGAGGTTAAGCCTCATCTTTAAAACATTCTCGAAATTCATGAAGGATACACATTTTAATGCTGTATTGATAACACATAAATTATTTTCACACTTTACGAAAGATACACATTTCGGTGCTGTATCAACATAACATAGAATCACTTCTATACTTCACGATATACATTTTAGTGCTATATCAAATCAATTTAAACACTTCCATAATCAACACTTGATACACATTGTAGTGCTGTATCAATGTCACACAAAATCCGGTTTAGAGGTCCATCCCCTATCTTCCCCTAAACCGTGGAGTACATCCCCTATCTCCTCCCACACAACACATGTATATAAACGTAGATCATATACAATCAATTAATACATAAAGTTAATGCATTAATTCAGTCGCTATATTTGATGTCATATACAACAGATATACATAATCTCAATATTTTCAAAGTGGGTGATTAAAGAATCCAACTCCATCATTCTATCTTATACTGAGTCGATTTTATTATTCCCAACTCATTTTTTTTATATTCTGTATTAATTGTCATTAATTACAGTAATGACCCAAATATACCCAAACATGGCATTTTTCCCTTTTTCTCAATATTGACCCAAAGGCTCAACTATTATCAAAAATATCAATAATCTCCATTTTAAAAACTGAAACACACAGGTATTAGTTAATTAAAGAAAAACCCTGTTTTCAACATTATACAACTCCAACCTTACGTTCCCAAATCAAACCATCTATACAAATAACTCAACATTTATGTTAAAACACATAAGAATGAGTAGAAATCCCTATCTCAAATTCGGAGCTCAACTGGAGAAGATGAAAAGAGATGAAACTCGATCTCCACCACACGCCACAAAGCCCTCGAGAAATTTTACAACTTTGACGAAGGAACTATGGCCAAAATCCCAATGGAACTATGGCCAAAATCCAACTCGGCACAACTAAAATTTATAACTTGAGCTCGGCTCGTAATGGTTCACTGAACCAAGAAAGAACCATAGAAGCTGATAAGCTAACCCTCTACACTTGCACTTATATAGAAGTTTGTCTTCCTTAAATTGTATCTTGTAACCGATGTGGGACTTCCAACAAACACACCAAACGACGTCGTTTGGCACAACACTTTCATCCACTCTTTGAGTCCCACATCGCTGAGAGAGGAAATATTTTGCGTCCAAATGCTCATAAAATGGGAACCTTTGAACCCAAAATGTGAAATCTGTTAAGTAACTTTGAATGCATTATGAAATTTTGTTTGATTTCCAGCCAAGTATGCGCCTGGACCCCCAAGGGCCCCCTCGACCCCAAGCCCCGGTCGAAGTGGCTAAACATAAAAGAGGGATTGAAACCGGGATTGCTACATTTTTTAATTGAAACATTAATATTTTGATTTAGCATTTAAAACTGAATGTATTAAGTGATAATCAATCAAATCCGTTTGATAATTACAATTGATATCACTTAAAAATTGAAGCGCATTTTAAAACTTAGATTAAAATGTCAAAAGATTTCAATTCAT
Organism: Camellia lanceoleosa; assembly: GCA_025200525.1. NCBI lineage: Eukaryota > Viridiplantae > Streptophyta > Magnoliopsida > Ericales > Theaceae > Camellia > Camellia lanceoleosa. The sequence continues at coordinate 132,304,507 of CM045763.1, read as the reverse complement.
ATGAAATTTATTTAATTTTAGTTGAATTTATAAATATTAAATATAAGTATCGATATACACTAGTATAAACTTATTACCATCATCACCATTGCCACTTCTACCTACTGCCACCGCTACCCACCACCACCACAACCACAATATTCATAAAAAAATATAAAATATGAGATTTACAATTTGGTAGATCCACAAGAGGATTTATTATCTGTTAAAAACAAAAAAAAAAAGGGAAAAAAAAAAGAAGAAGATTTATTAGGATACAATTTTTTTTTTTTTTTAAAAAGATTTGTAATTGAATTCCTCTTTTCAGGAATGGAATATGAAACTATTCGTTTAAGAATTAATTTTTTTAGGAATAATTACACCAAAAAAAAAAAAAAAAAACCTTGTTGTAATTAAATAAATCTTAAGTTTTTAATTTTATTACTTGAAACATTAATATTTTGATTCAGCATTTAAAAATGAATGTATTAAGTGATAATCAATCAAATCCGTTTGATAATTACAATTGATATCACTTAAAAATTGAAGTGCATTTTAAAACTTAGATTAAAATGTCAGAAGATTTCAATTCATATGAAATTTATTTAATTTTAATTGAATTTATAAATATTAAATATAAGTATCGATATACACTAGTATAAACTCATTACCATCATCACCATTGCCACTGCTACCTACCGCCACCGCTACCCACCATCAACACAACCGTCACTATCGAGCCACTGCCGCTATCGCTGCCGTTGCCACTGTTGCCACCACCAACACCACCATCGCTATTACTACTATCAGTACCACTACCACCATCCCTACCACTACAACCACCACCACTACCACCATCATGCTACCGCTACCATCACGACCACTACCATCATGCCGCCACTACCACTATCATGCTATCATCACCACCACTACTACTATCACCATTTTTATCACCATTGTCATTGTTATCACAAGAACCATTATCATTTTAGTACTACATCCATCGCTATCCCTACCATCACCACTATCATAATATAAAAATTCAAACATACAATTTGAAAATAATTATTTTTAAACTTGATTTTATACTTATCAAACAATTTATTTTTAGTTAAGCACTATATCAAACAACTTTTCAACTTAAAAAATTCAGCATTCAATTTTTAATATTTAATTTTTCAGTCTTTAGCCTTTAGTTTTTAGTTTTCAAATTTATCAAACACCATCTAAATTATTTGTCTACTTTTGTTAACTAAAACCGACAATATATATATATATATATTAAACTCAATGTACATTGAGTTTAATAACTAAAATATGCACTTCTTTGTTGATTTTACTAAATGAAAATAGACAAATTACACTCTCTGAGATTTGAGTTTAATACATGTCATCCCTTAACGTTTGAGAAATTATACTAAACCGCTGTCATTGTAATTATTTAGACGGAACGAAAACATTAAATTCATGCACTCTCTCTTTTCTTGCTTTGCTTTACTTCATTTTTTTTTTCCTTTGCTTTATTTATTTATTTGTTTTATAAATGTAATTTCCTCTATTTTTTTACTACGTGTTGTTGCCTTATATATAAGCAGGGGTTTACGAAATGAGACTATTAACCACATGGGTGAGAATATAATTTTCAGAACGTCAGGGAATGGGATGTAATTATATTAAATCTCAAGGGATGTCAGTGTAATGTACCTTAGTTTAAATTGAACACAAACCAAAAGTTTATGATTTAAATTAGCAAAATTAAAAATTAAAAATTTATTTTGTTACAATAATCAAACTTTGATTTTTATTTTTTATTTTTTTGTAATTTCCCCAAAACACGTAAAAAATTTAGATAGAATGAGTTGATTTTTTGTATTAATTTTTTGACTATTTTAATTGATTGCCAAACATCCCCTTAATACTTAGGCCTCGTTTGTCAACTATACATTTTAGTTAAAAAGTCAAAAAGTTAGTATAAGTTGTCATATCACTCTCTCTATTTTTCTGCATATCTTTTCGTAAAAAGTCAAAAAATTATTAAAATAATCTGTTTCCAAACAATAATGTCTATAAAAAGTATAAAATATGAATTTTGGAATTCTAGTATATCAAATATTTCAAACAAGATTATTGGAATACAAATTTAGGATAAAAGCTTTTCTACTAAATTCCTCTTTTAAAGCCCAAGATCTTTCTGAAAAACTAAGATAGAATATCTATAATTGTCATAAACTTCTAAGGAGCTCAGTGTAATTTACTTTAAAGTAAACATTGAAAATATAAATTATAGACACATTCTTTCAAGTTTATTATAAATACAAATTGGAGTTATTCTAGGAATCCCAAATAAATTATGAAATTTTCTATCAAATCTTTCACATGGGTGTGGTACCCACACAAATCACATGTGTGTGGGTCCCACACGTGAAAGATTTGGTAGAAAATTTAGTAATTCATTTGGGGTTTATAGCTGTAACAACCCTTACTTTACACCAGTCATGCTTGCATATATTACATGATCCTGTCTCGATATGTTGCATTTACAACCCTTGATTTGTCTTGCATAAGTGTTACTTGCATGCTATATTCCTTGTTTGGTGCTTGTTTTAGCCGAGGTCATCTTAAGCCTAGGTCGCTCCTTTGATACTCTTACACTTAGAACCATCTTGGGATCCCTTTGGTTGACCTCCACTCGCACCCTGACATATTGGCCGAGATGTCATTATCTAGGCCGAGGTGTTCATTACCAAGGCCGAGATGTGTATTATCTAGGCCAAGATGTTATCCTTGAACCCAAATGATCTTGTTCCTGGACTAGTATGACCTAGACCGAGATGTGGCACATCTAGGCCGAGGTGTGGCACAGCTAGGCCGAGTGTTATCCTTCCTAGCCGAGATCATTGAGACCTTACTTGCCGAAGCCTCACTCTTAGCCGAGATTGTTACTTGCCGGAGTACCCTTGCCACCTAGCTTGTTGAACACACTTTGTCATAGCCTTGTCTTTTCAATCAATCACCTTTTGAGTAGGGCCAACCAACCTTTGCCACGTGTCCGGGCTGAGTGTTAAGTCAGCCGGCAAACATAGAAATGTATCATTTTGTATCATATCTTTGTTCTTGAGGAGAGAGAAGCTCTAGGAGAGGAAGAGAAGTTCTTAGGGAAGGAATAGATTTCCAAGCCTGATTCTTAGAGTTCAAACCGTTAGATTCGAGTTTTGAGGTTAGAATCTTGATCTACTCTCGTTATTCTTATTGATCATCTAGCGGCATTGCATGATCGAATCTGTTCCGCATGCCATGCATTGATTTAAAGTTGGTTTTAGAAAGAGAAGTTAGTGTCCATGTGTTCTTGAAGAAAAGCCTTGTTTGATCCGAAAGCTTGCATCGAGATTCATGTATTTGTGTTTGTTTTCCTAAGATCTTCAAGTATGGGTACCCAGGTCCATATTTTCAAACTCATAGCATGAAATCTCAGATTTTGTAATAATAAGTTATGATCTTTGCATTCATCTTCTTCATGTTCTTCATGTTCGTTATGTTCTTCAAGAAAAGGGAAACCCAGATTTTCCCGACTTCATTTCCTCGAATGTGGCCATCGGGACCACACCTCGGCAAGAAGGTGTGGGACCTCGGCCAAGACCTGGTTGGTGCCCAGCATGTTTCACCGAGATGAGAAACAGTGTTTGTTTCGATTTGACTTAGTTTTTGAATAATGCCGGGATCATTTGTATGCATGTGAAGCTTGTTTAAAAGTGCATTCAATAAACTTGCCATGTGTTTGTAGGACTTAGACTTGCCTCGACCCCGACGTTTGAAGAACTATGTGAGTTGTATTTTTAATAAAGATATGTTGTAAAGCTTTGATAAAACCTTGTTTTGCCTCGTTCGGAAAGTATTTGTAAGTATGAATGATTATTCCTAGTTGCAATAAATACTATCTTGTTTTGATGACATTTTGGAAGTCCGTATGTGCTAGGGGACTCTAAGTATTTGTAGCACAAGTCCTTAGTGTCAGGAGACTATAATGCAACTGCACTCTTGTTTTGGAAGTCCGTATGTGCTAGGAGACTCTAAGCATTTGTAGCACAAGTCCTTAATGTTAGGGGACTATAATGCAACGACACCATTATTTTGAGATATTTCCATTGTCTTGCCTTGTCTTCCCTTGCCACTGACGGTTTTACCGTGTGGGTTTGTTTGTTCGGAATGTCATCCATTATACTATATTGATGCTAGTAAGCATCCCTTGAAGCTTGAAAGATCCAATAGATGGACTTGGTTCATCCCTTGATTTTATACTGGATATGTTATGTATTGTTTTGTCAAAATCTTGAATATCAGTCATGTAAACCCCTTTATTACTTATACCATTCACTGAGTATCCAAGCTCACCCTCTCTATATATATGTAGGTGATGAGCAGGACGGCGGCGACGCTTAGATGTGTTTTGCCGATGTGTTTTGGATTCGTGTTTTGCAACATCTTGAAGATCATGCTTCTTAGCTTGCATTTCATTGTATTTTGTGTATGATGGCTTGAGAAGCCTTTTAGTCAAGATGTATTTTTGTACTTCATTTTGTTTGTATCCATTTTAAAGCTATGTAAGGATGTATGCCATTTCATTTGACTTGTGCACAGCTCTTATGGACCAATTAGATTTACATATATTGCTTCCGCACATGTAAGCCCCATATATTATACTCTGATTGTGTGTGAATTTTGAAAGTTGGCCTTCGGTAATCTCGGATTACTGGCCATCATGGCACCATTCTACTAGGGGCGGAATGGGGTCGTGTCAGAGCACGAGTTCTTTATAGTACGTTATTCGCACACTTTGAGTCCTAAAGAGCATAGGATATCCCATAGAATGATGTTAGGATTGCATCATATTGCTTGCTACTTGACAATGTGTGCACCATCTCGGCATAACTATTTGTTACTTGCATGCATGTTTATTTGCGCATTTCGTTTTAAAGCCATATTTTGCATACTCATAGCATTATGAGGAGAGGAAGACCACCAGTTGGCCGAGATCAATCGGAAGATAGATTGGACAGACTAGAAAGACTAGTTGAAGGTTTAGCCCGTGAGTTGAGGCAAATGAGGCAACAGAATGCTAGTGCTACATCCACCCAAGCCGAACAGACAAATGGACGACAGGCAATTCTGCCTCAACCTCCTCCAGTACCACAGGTGCCTCCACAGCCAACCTTGTATGGGGATGGAACGATGACTTTGATTGAGGAGTTCAAGAAGATGAACCTGCTAAGATTCCAAGGGGGTATAGAGCCGATGAAAGCCGAGGCGTGGGTTTTGGGAATGGAGAAGCTGTTCGAGATCTTTCCCAACACCGATGCTCAGAAGGTGGCATTAGCAGCATTCACATTGGACGACGACGCTCGAAGATGGTGGATGATGACCCGAGAAGGTAATCCTGACTTAACTTGGGCCAGATTTTTGGAATTGTTCTACAACAAGCATTTTCCCCTTAGTGTCCGAGATCGCAAGACCACGGAGTTTCAGACTCTGACACAAGGAAACAAGACAGTGGCAGAATATGACCGTACTTTTACCGAATTGGCGAGATATGTACCTCACATGGTCAATGATGAATATAGAAAAGCTAGGAAGTTCGAAAGTGGACTGCGTGGACTGATTCAGGATCGAGTTAATATGCACAGCATGCCGACTTACGCCGGAGTATTGGACAAGGCCATCCTTGCAGAAGCTAACTTGAACCGATATCAGAATTCGGGAGAGAGTCAGAGAAAGAGACAGAACTATGATAATCGCCGAGTTCCGTTTAATGCCAAGAAGAAAGCGAACGTGGGCAGCTCCAGCAACTCGAACCAAGAAGGTAATACTAAGCCGACGTGTGCAAGTTATGGGAAGCTGCATTCTGGAGTTTGCCGTTGGGCGTCAGGAGCCTGTTTTGAATGTGGTGAAATGAGTCATCTTGTGAGAGACTGTCCGAAGTCAAGGCTTAATGATGGTAAGAAAAATGGGAGCACCTCGGGCTCTGCACCCGGAAGCAACGTCGAAAGGACACAGATGAGACAGGGCGGGGTTTTCACTCTAGTGCCAGGAGACACCCAGAATGCTGAGGCAGTAGTGTCAGGTATACTCCCAATCTGCTCTCAAGATGCTTACATATTGATTGATTCGCGTTCTACACATTCATTTGTATCTGCTAAGTTTGCCAAGAAGTTGAATAGAGAACAAGAACCCCTTAATTATGTGTTATATGTATCCACTCCATCTGGGAGAACTATGATTGTTGCATCCATCTATAGGGCGTGTGTTGTTGTGATTGAGGGTGTAGAATTATTAGTTGATTTAATGGCGTTAAGCATGACTCACTTTGATGTCATATTAGGGATGGACTGGTTAGTAATGAATCATGCATCTATTAATTGTGTTTCGAAGAATGTCACACTGAAACCCCCAAATCAAGCCGAGGTTATTTTCCAGGGTAAAGGAGTAGTACCCCCACCTTACTTGATCTCGTCCATGAAAGCCTTTAAGCTAATTCAGAAAGGGTGTCAAGGCTACCTGTGTAGTATATTGGGTGATCAGAATGGAAATGTTAATTTAGCTGACATCCCAGTTGTTAATGAATTCCCTGACGTCTTTCCAAATTACTTGCCTGGCCACTTAGTCGATAGAGAAATAGAATTTACTGTTGACGTCATGTCGGGAACCCAGCCTATCTCTAAAGCACCCTATAGAATGGCCCCAGCTGAACTCAAGGAACTGAAACTACAATTACAAGAGTTGTTAAACAAGGGATTTATTAGGCCGAGCACTTCACCCTGGGGAGCACCAGTCCTATTTGTTAAGAAAAAGGATGGCACACTTCGTCTTTGCATTGATTACAAAGAACTTAACAAGGTAACCATTAAGAATAAGTACCCGTTGCCTAGGATTGATGATTTGCTTGATCAACTACAAGGAACACGAGTCTTTTCAAAAATTGATCTTAGGTCGGGCTACCATCAGCTCAAGGTTAAAGCCGAGGATGTTGAGAAGATTGCTTTTTGGACAAGATATGGCCACTACGAATTTCTAGTAATGCCTTTTGGGGTGACTAATGCGCCTGCAGCATTCATGGATTTAATGAACAGAGTCTTTAAGCCGTATCTTGATGAGTTCGTGGTTGTTTCTATCGACGACATATTGATCTACTCCAAGAGTACAATTGAGCATGAGAATCATCTGAAACTTGCCCTACAAATCTTGAGAGACAGGAAGTTGTATGCTAAGTTGAGTAAGTGTGAGTTTTGGCTTTCCAGCATTTCATTTTTGGGACATGTGATCAATGAAGAGGGTATCTCAGTTGATCCCAGTAAGATTGAAGCCATCGTAAATTGGCCGACGCTGACCAACGTGTCCGAAGTTCGTAGTTTTTTGGGTTTGGCGGGTTATTACAGAAAGTTTGTAAAGGACTTCTCAAAGATTGCAATACCATTGACGCAACTAACTCAGAAGGGAGTGACATACGAATGGACCAAGGATAGAGAATCAGCCTTCCAGGAGTTGAAGACGAGGTTAGTTACAGCACCAGTTCTTGTACTTCCATCAGGTAATGAGGAATTTCAGATTTTCAGTGATGCTTCGCATAAGGGCTTGGGTTGTGTGTTAATGCAAGGAGGTAAGGTTATAGCTTATGCATCTCGTCAGTTGAAATCCCATGAAAAGAACTATCCTACCCATGATCTAGAGCTAGCAGCCGTGGTGTTTGCTTTGAAGATTTGGCATCATTACTTGTATGGAGCTTCTTGCCAAGTTTGCACAGATCACAAGAGTTTGAAGTACTTATTCACTCAGAAGGAATTAAATTTGAGACAGAGAAGATGGCTTGAATTATTGAAAGACTATGACATGCAGATTCAGTACCACCTAGGTAAAGCAAACTCGGTAGCCGACGCATTGAGCAGGAGGTCAATGGGAAGTTTGGCATGCTTAGCCATGATCTCAGCGGAGCCAACTATCATTGAGGAAGTAAAAACAAGGCAGATGGAGGACGAATTCCTGAAGAAGGTGGCTGACGAGATTATTACCAGGCCGAGGTCAGGTTACACTTTTGAGAATGAAGTACTCAAGTTTGAAGGAAGGTCATGCGTGGCCGATGTCCTAGAGTTGAAAGGGAAGATTCTGCAAGAATCTCATGGTTCCAGATTAGCCGTCCATCCAGGAAACTCTAAGATGTATCAAGATGTGAAGCAGACCTTTTGGCGGCCGAACATGAAAAGGGAAATTGCCGAGTTCGTATCCCAGTGCTTGTATTGTCAATAAGTGAAAGCAGAACATCAGAGACCGGCTGGACTTCTTCAACCATTGTCAATTCCTGAATGGAAATGGGAACACATCTCCATGGATTTTGTGGTTAGTTTGCCGAGGACGCAGAAAGGTATGGACTCGATTTGGGTTATAGTTGACAGATTAACTAAGTCAGCGCACTTCTTGCCCGTTCAGACTACTTTCAATGCTGACTGACTTGCTACGCTGTATATGAATGAGATTGTTAGGCTTCACGGAGTGCCGATGTCTATTGTTTCAGATCGATATCCGAAGTTTGTTTCTAGATTTTGGCAGAGTTTACAAAGAGCCTTGGGAACCGAGTTGAAGTTTAGCACAGCTTTTCACCCCCAGACCGATGGGCAAACAAAAAGAACGATTCAAACACTCGAAGATATGCTCAGATTGTGTGTGTTAGATTTCAAGGGAAGTTGGGGAGTGCATCTACCGTTAGTGGAATTCGCTTACAACAACAGTCATTAAGCTAGCATTGGCATGGCGCCGTACGAAGCTTTGTATGGAAGGAAGTGCAGATCGCCGATATGTTGGACTGAAGTAGGAGATAAAGCTTTGATTGGTCCCGAATTAGTTGAAGTTACAACCGAGAAGATTAAGCTCATTCGACAAAGGATCAGAACTGCCCAGAGCCGGCAGAAGAGTTATGCCGACCAGAGAAGAAGAGAGTTGGAATTTGAGGTTGGGGACCATGTATTCCTGAAGGTTTCGCCAATGAAAGGAGTTTCCAGATTTGGGAAGAAAGATAAGTTAGCACCTCGTTACATCAGGCCGTTTGAAATTCTTGAGAAGGTTAACACAGCTGCCTAGAGACTTGCTTTACCACCAGAACTAAGTCAAGTTCACAATGTGTTCCATATTTCGATATTGACGAAGTATATTCGGGATCTCCTGCATGTGATTGACCATTCCGGGATTGGGATTAACGAAGATTTAGGTTATGAGGAGAAGCCGATACAGATTCTTGATAGACAAGTGAAACGGTTGCAGAACAAATCGATATCAATGGTGAAAATTGAATAGAAGGAGCATTACGGCAAGGATGTTACATGGGAAATAGAAGAAGAGATGAAAGTCCGATATCCAGAGTTGTTTTCGGATCAAGGTAACTCAAGTTTAGGGACCAAACTTCTTTAAGGAGGGTAGGATGTAACAACCCTCACTTTACTCCAGTCATGCTTACATATATTACATGATCTTGTCTCGATATGTTGCATTTGCAACCCTTGATTTGTCTTGCATAAGTGTTACTTGCATGCTATGTTCCTTGTTTGGTGCGTGTTTTAGCCGAGGTCATCTTAAGCCTAGGTCGCTCCTTTGATACTCTTACACTTAGAACCATCTTGGGATCCCTTTGGTTGACCTCTACTCGCACCCTGACATATTGGCCGAGATGTCATTATCTAGGCCGAGGTATTCATCACCAAGGCCGAGATGTGTATTATCTAGGCCGAGATGTTATCCTTGTACCCAAGTGATCTTGTTCCTAGACTGGTATGACTTAGACCGAGGTGTGGCACAGCTAGGCCGAGTGTTATCCTTCCTAGCCGAGATCATTGAGACTTTACTTGCCGAAGCCTCGCTCTTAGCCGAGATTGTTACTTGCCGGAGTACCCTTGCCACCTAGCTTGTTGAACACACTTTGTCATAGTCTTGTCTTTTCAATCAGTCACCTTTTGAGTAGGGCTAACCAACTGTTGCCACGTGTCCAGGCTGGGTGTTAAGTCAGCCGACAAACCTAGAAATGTATCATTTTGTATCATATCTTTGTTCTTGAGGAGAGAGAAGCTCTAGGAGAGGAAGAGAAGTTCTTAGGGGAGGAATAGATTTCCAAGCCTGATTCTTAGAGTTCAAACCGTTAGATTTGAGTTTTGAGGTTAGAATCTTGATCTACTCTCGTTATTCTTATTGATCATCTAGCTGCATTGCATGATCGAATCTGTTCGGCATGCCATGCATTGATTTAAAGTTGGTTTTAGAAAGAGAAGTTAGAGTTCATGTGTTCTTGAAGAAAAGCCTTGTTTGATCCGAAAGCTTGCATCGAGATTCATGTATTTGTGTTTGTGTTTGTTTTCCTAATATCTTCAAGTATGGGTACCCAGGTCCATATTTTCAAACTCATAGCATGAAATCTCAGATTTTGTAATAATAAGTTATGATCTTTGCATTCATCTTCTTCATGTTCTTCATGTTCGTTGTGTTCTTCAAGAAAAGGGAAACCCATATTTTCCTGACTTCATTTCCTCAAATGTGGCCATCGGGACCACACCTCGGCAAAGAGGTGTGGGACCTCGGCCAAGACCTGGTTGGTACCCAGCATGTTTTCCCGAGATGAGAAACAGTGTTTGTTTCGATTTGACTTAGTTTTTGAAGAATGCCGAGATCATTTGTATGCATGTGAAGCTTGTTTAAAAGTGCATTCAATAAACTTGCCATGTGTTTGTAGGACTTGGACTTGCCTCGACCCCGACGTTTGAAGAACTATGTGAGTTGTATTTTTAATAAAGATATGTTGTAAAGCTTTGATAAAACCTTGTTTTGCCTCGTTCGGAAAGTATTTGTAAGCATGAATGATTATTCCTAGTTGCAATAAATACTATCTTGTTTTGATGACATTTTGGAAGTCCATATGTGCTAGGGGACTCTAAATATTTGTAGCACAAGTCCTTAGTGTCAGGGGACTATAATGCAACTGCACTCTTGTTTTGGAAGTCCGTATGTGCTAGGAGACTCTAAGCATTTGTAGCATAAGTCCTTAGTGTTAGGGGACTATAATGCAACGACACCATTGTTTTGAGATATCTCCATTGTCTTGCCTTGTCTTGCCTTGCCACCGACGGTTTTACTGTGTGGGTTTGTTTGTTCGGAATGTCATCCCTTGTACTATATTGATGCTAGTAAGTATCCCTTGAAGCTTGAAAGATCCAATAGATGGACTTGGTTCATCCCTTGATTTTATACTGGATATGTTATGTATTGTTTTGTCAAAATCTTGAATATCAGTCATGCAAACCCCTTTATTACTTATACCATTCACTGAATATCCAAGCTCACCCTCTCTATATATATGTAGGTGATGAGCAGGACGGCGACGACGCTTAGATGTGTTTTGCCGATGTGTTTTGGATTCGTGTTTTGCAACATCTTGAAGATCATGCTTCTTAGCTTGCATTTCATTGTATTTTGTGTATGATGGCTTGAGAAGCCTTTTAGTCAAGATGTATTTTTGTACTTCATTTTGCTTGTATCCATTGTAAAGCTATGTAAGGATGTATGCCATTTCATTTGACTTATGCACAGCTCTTATGGACCAATTAGATTTACATATATTGCTTCCGCACATGTAAGCGCCATATATTATATTCTGATTGTGTGTGAATTTTGAAAGTTGGCCTTCGGTAATCTCGGATTACTGGCCATCATGGCACCATTCTACTAGGGGCGGAATGGGGTCGTGACAATAGCATTTTCCATACAAATTGTCTTCTGCAATTACAAATACTTTCTTGTCATAATTTTTTATTTAATAAAATTAATCGAATAAAATTTTTAACTATTTTTCTATACAATAATAAAATTTTTTGAATTCTTAATTGAAACAATTTTCTATATGATTAAAAATCGTTAATTAACATAATAATTTATTAATAAAAAGAGTCATTTATTATAAAATAAACAACTTAAAAGAGGAAAATTCGTACAAGTGTATTTGTTATTTACTTAGTACTATTTTCAAAAGTTGATTAGAAGTCATCTTTTAATTTTTAACCTATTTTACATCCTATCAGCTCTGCATACTTTTGCACATTTTAAAAAAAATAAAAAATAAAAAAACCAACTCTCAACTATTTTCTCAAAACAATCCTTAATCCAAAAAAAACCGTCCATATAAAAGCGGGACCGTTAAATTACGTTGGCGATTCCTCGTTGGTCGTTACGTTTCCATAACGCTCGTTTATATATATAAAATATATATAGAGAGAAAGAGAGAGTGTGTGTGCGTTTTGTCATTTATTTTCGTCTATAAAGAACGCACACCACAAGCGAGCTCTTTGCATCTTTGTCTCTTTGCTCAGATCTGATTTTAACTCTCATTCTCTCTCTCTCTGATTCATTTTCGAACAAAGCCTCCTCTTCTCAAGGTGAGCCTCGGATCTTTTTCCACTTTCTGTTCTTTGTTCTTCACATTTAGCTTCAGTTAATTCAAACTTTCGTTCAATTTCAAGCATATTGTTTATCAGAAAGTGCTTAATTTTAATTTGATTTGATCTGATTGGTTATTCCACTGATCTCTATTCAATTTTATGTTTCTCTAATTCAGATCTTGTGCAATTGAGATGAATAATGGTTTTGATTCTTATTATCCGGTTGAAATTATTCTACTGTTTTTTTTGTTCTTCTCAATTTGAGGTATTTGATTGTTATGCTCTGGAATTTTGATTTTTGAATGCATTCATATACATATGGTATATTCCAAGTGTCAATTCTTTATTTTTAGTTTCTTTGGCAATCTTGTGCCATCATTCAAAATTTTATTCATATTTGATTAATAATTTGTGTAAAAGCTTTATTTAACTCAGATTAAAGTGTAAATTTGAGTAGAACTTCACTAATGGCAAAGTGTTGAATTTGAAGACTTGAAGATTCGGAGTAAACATCTGAACCTCCCTTGACTTGGGTAAAAATTTAAGTAGAACTCAATTTGTTGGAAGTTTGGGTTGAGAAGTGGAGTATGTTTTGAGTATTTTTATCCGAAATTTAAGTTTGATATGGGTTTTGAGTCAAGGATTGGAGATGCCCGTATAACTATTACTTAAGCCCATTTATTGACAGTTGTTTAATATGAGAGCATTTCATAGTGTTGATTGCAAACCCCATTTCTTATTTACCCTTGGTTGCATTGCGGTTTGGTGGTCGATTGATATGAGTTCAATTTGTTATTGGTACGAGTTTTCTAAGATAGTAGTTTTATTAGGTGATAAAGGTAGCAGTCGTATACTCCGCCACTAGCTTGCTTGTACAATTCTATCTAAATCACTTTGGAATCATTCAATTTTAATGGGATGGATAAACAATTGGTGCATAATTAAACATGAACTGGCTCATAGGATTCAAAAAATTAATATCATGATTACTTGTCGTCTGGATGTCCATATGAAGTGTCATTTATTAGGAATTTGATCCGATTTTGTGTTTACTGAGAATTGCAATGTTTTGTATAGTTTTTTCTTTAAATCATGCATTCCTTTTTTATTTTTTTATTTTTAACATCTGTTTATGTTGGACAACACTTTATTTTTCTTTAAAATGTTGATATATCATAGTTTTCTTGTGTGTTACCTTAAAACACTCAACATACTTCAAAAGTGCATTCAATTAATCCCTAAAAAATGTGTGTTCTTTTCTTTATCATGTTTAATCTTAGTTTTGTTTTTCTGCACAGAATACTTTTTGCAACTTAGTTGACTCTCATGGGGACTGTTGTTGACTCTGGAAAAAAGGTATTTGACATTTTTTGTCATTTTTTCACAAGGCAAAACTATGTTTTGCAATCATGTGCTTTCAAACTTTGATCAAGCCTGAATTTCAAAGCTTCTGACCTGATTAAGGCTTGTATTGAATACTTTGCTTCTGACATGATTCAGTTTGATGATCACAGTATTCTTGACCATGGTCAAGCATCTCCAGACTCTGTTACTAGTGCTAGCAGCATGTGTAGTTTTTTCCTGTTATAGTTGTGGTCAAATAAGTTTTACTGGTGACCAAACTGTAGGCGAACACTAAAAATTCTTGTGTTAATACTTCTTTACCTGAAGGGCTCTGATCTGGCCCACTAATTCATGTAGACTTTTCCTCTAGGCATGGATGCTTCTCTTACAAGCTATCTTTTTCTATCTGATACATGTGAGCACATGCATATGTATTTGAGTCTAGGTTGCCATCTGACAAATATGCCTGATTGCAGGAAGCAAATGGAAGCTCACTGAGTGAAAAGAAGGTTACAGTTGTTTTTGTGTTGGGTGAGTGCTTGGTTCCTGTTTATAGTCTTACATCTGTCAACAACCAATCATGGTTTATAGGGTATTTTCTTGCACAGTTAATTCTATGCTCAATGGTAACTGCTGAATCTGTAAAGCATCATATTAATTGGCCACAAGTTAACTCACAAAACTTGTTTGTTGTGTGTGTGTGTGTTTATTTATGTCATTGTAGTTGGTATGCAGTTGATTATCATATGAATGATCTACACATACAATTGAACTTATTTAAAAACTGTGTATGTTTGTTTTTTTAGGGAGTTTAAAATATTGACCTAAGTATAGAGTTTGAAATTAGAACTTTCTGGTGGTTTACCTTCAAAGTGATTTGTTTGTCTTTTGTCCATTGTCTGATTGAGTAAGCTATACACATGATTTAACAAGGTTTTATTAGTTATTTTCATGATATATTTGTATTTTGTACTTTTATGAACATGTAATTTGAAAAAAAAAATTGTTTGTAAGTGACAGTTATATGACGATATGCTGTGGATTTGGTTTATTGTAACAGTATTATTTCATGGCTATTTGGTATTTATAGTCAAAGATACTAACTGATAATATAGTTTCAAAAGAACTGGTTGGAGAGCTGATTGTGAAATTTGTGCTTTTATTTTCACTTTATAGTTAGTTATTACTTCTCTGAAGACTACCTTGCCTTTGTGACCTACCACCAGTTATCGACCTCATCTTCATTGTAAATTTTCACATGAGTCTTTGTAATCATTATCATTTAAGTCTAATCCTTGTAACATAGGATTCAGCTGGAAGTATCTGATTCTAGCAGTGCATTAAGCTTGGGCCCCCCCCCCTCCTTTTTTTTTAAGGATCTGCTTTCCTTGTCTATGTCTTTTCTTCATAATTTTTGGGTGCATTTTTGTCATCTGAGTTGATTTGCTGATTCTTTTCCCTGACCCCCAACAAATAAAACAGGTGGCCCGGGCAGTGGAAAGGGCACTCAGTGTACAAATATTGTAGAACACTTTGGGTACACCCATCTAAGTGCTGGTGATCTTCTCCGAGCAGAAAAAGAATCCGGTTCTGAAAATGGGTAAGTCTTTCTAAGAGGATTACTTGGGTAGGGATTCTCAATGATTATCTAAGCTTCTGTATGTAAGTTTACGTTATTTAGACATGGGTTATGCCAATTAGTGCCTTTTGCTAAAATACACTAACCCAAAAAAACAGAAAGAAAAGCAAGTTGAGGCCTTCAAGCTGATATGCCACGGTGGGAGATATCCTAGGGCAGGAACTACTGACCTGATTGGGCATCAAGTGATCAACAAAATTTTCTTCTGGGCTATCTTTATTTTTTTCTTCTATTTTCTTTATGCAAGTTTTTGATAAAATAGTTCATTCTAAACAGCTTGTATTGTTATCATTGGTGTTTTTTTATAGGATTGTCCACTGATTCCTTGAATCAATTGGTTAGTGTCATCTTTTTGGTTGATTTCTAGCCAAGTTTCTTTCCTTCTCTCTCTAGTGCATGTGAAAGTTTAAAAATATAATTCATCAGTAAGCCCAATGTTTTCTTAATCTACTGATCCAGATATCATTATTTCGTTGCTGTATTTGGGTTGTAATAGTTAATTAAGTTTCAGTTCTTTTTACAACTCCTTGTTTCTAAATACTTGGTTCTCTAATAATTTATAGGACCATGATTCAGAACATGATTAAGGAGGGAAAAATTGTACCGTCGGAGGTAACAATTAAGCTTCTTCAAAGAGCAATGCAGGCAAATAATAATGACAAATTTCTTATTGATGGCTTTCCTCGTAATGAGGAGAACCGTGCAGCATTTGAGTCTGTTGTAAGTCTCTAATACAACATTTTATTTGAATCTGCATCCTTCTAGGTGCATACATGAAAATACAAACTCTTGGACTGGAATATCCATTCATACTTGTATTAAAAAATTAGAAGTCTAGAATCTGTCTTGCTTATTGTAAAAACACTGATGGTATGCAGACGGGAATTGAGCCAGAATTTGTACTGTTTTTTGATTGTTCAGAAGTGGTGATGGAGAGGCGCCTTTTGGGTCGGAACCAGGTAGACAAATATGATTTATTGTTCCCTGAAGGATTATTGTGTCTGTTTCTTATGCCAATTTTTTATATATTTTTTTGGTTTTAGTCTTACCATTCTCTCTCTCTCTCTCTCTCTCTTATTTTTATTTTTATTTTTGGCAAATGAAAGGGAAGAGCAGATGACAACATTGATACAATACGGAAGCGGTTTAAAGTTTACATGGAATCTACTCTTCCAGTGATTGAGTATTACAACTCTAAGGGGAAGGTTAGAAAGGTAAGATTTATTTGTGCTCCTTTCTGATAGTGTTTTTATTAAACAACTGATTTTTTGTTTTTTTTTTTTGTTTTTCCACCTGCAGATTGATGCAGAAAAGCCTGTAGAAGAGGTTTTTGAAGCTGTGAAATCAGTTTTCACCCCATTGCATGAGAAGGTAAAGCACCGTAGTAATGCTCCATGGAATATAAGTCGCTATAGGGACCGTTGGTTTCTATGGAGAATAAAATCTAGGCAAGGGATGTATCAGTGCTGTAAGCGTACATAGTCCTGATAAATGATAATTATCATATGCTTCTGTAATTTTAGGAGTTGAAAATGCTTAATGTTGTGTATTCTGTAATAGAAAATGTGCAAGTGATTTTTATGTTTTTGATAGCTAGGGTTGTATCTTAACGTGGTGAAAATAAAGGCTGAAGGGTTATTAGATGTTTGCCAATAATTTTGAATTCAGGAATTAATTGAAGTGTGTTGTGGATGAGTCAACAATGAATTCAAAGTGGGGAAAAAGAAATGCATGCAACACTTCTAAATATCTGCAATCAAACAGGGGAAACATGGATTATGTTCAATTAAACAAAGAAGCAACTTTGGGGCATTTTAGATTTCATCTACTTTTCCTATATTTGCGCTAGCATTCATATGAGACCACCCTTCATTTGAGGTGAAAATAATTCTTTGGTCAATTTGCACCGTGCTATTTCCATTTCGGAATGAGCATATTTGGCAAATTAGTAGAAAATTCATTTGGCATCACATGCAGATTTTCTTTTGGCGGGAGCCTGTTGCTCCAAGTAGACTTTTTTTTTTTTCTTTTCTTTTCTTTTGCTCATATATCTGGAAATGACTCAGTTGTATGATGATGTGGCATACCATGAATGGTAACTGCAAAATTACCTTAAGGTCCTTAGGGACAATTCTTGTAGATAAATGCTCAAAACTTGTTATCTAACTCGTTGATCACCCATTTTAATGTCCTTAAAATTTTCTTTAAACCTTATACGGCATGGCTGTTGGTGGTGTTGCAGGTTGCCTAGGTGTTGCTACCCTACCTGAGATATCAAACCAGATCTAAATTGAGGTAAAAAATGATCAATAGCTTTGTGAAATCTGTTTAATTTTTTCATTACAACATTGTTTGTCTTGTTAATATTTGAAAATTTTGAATGTTTGGAAGTATTTTCTCTTGCACTTGTAAGGATTGCTGTTGTTGAAACTTTGAACATGAACACTAGCTTTTCTCGAGTTCTTTCAAAATATTATCATTCTAGCTATTATTTTATGGTAGACAATTTTAAATGTTTGAACTGTTATTGGCAGCCCTTATTTTAACTTATTATGTGCTAGTCCTAGTAGACACACATTTGAAATGCAGTGGTAAACATATTTTGTTATTTGTGCTATTGAACCACCTTTCTTGGGCCAAAATTGCATAAAAGATTCTGATGGTAAAACCTACAAAACATTCCTCTTTTTTTTTTTTGTGTGTGAAAGGGGGTGGTGATAACACATTCCTTATGCTAGGAGCATTACTGTTTTGCTAAACTACTTTTCTTCATGGTGAAGTATTAAAGACTCACTTGAATTATTCAGAAATCATAATGCAAAGTTTCATCATCTTAAAATTTAGGATTATTTACATGAAGATCCCCTAAACTATTGAAAAGTATCATTTTGACCTCTTAAACTATAAAAGTATACAAATGTACCCCATAAACTATTGGCGTGTTTCACTTTGACACCATCCGTTACTGCGTTGACATTTTTTAGACGAAACTTCTCATTTTTTTCTCATTTTTCTGTTTTGTTATTGTTTTTTTTTTAAATATTCTTTTTTCAAAAATATATTTACAAAGAATATTTTAAAAAATAATAAAACAATAATAATGGATGAATGCTTATATTTAAAGAAAAAAAATTAAAAAAACAATGAAATTGTAAATATATAAGTGTGTTGAAAGGTATTTTTGTCTAAAAAATGTTTAAAAGTTTGGTTTAACTCACAATGCAGTAAAGGAAGAGGGTATTTTCGTCTAAAAAATGTTTAAAAGTTTGGTTTAACTCACGATGCAGTAAAGGAAGGGATCAAAGTGAACCATGCTAATAGTTTATGGGGTCAATTTGTATACTTTTATAGTTAGTGGATCAAAATGATATTTCTCAATAGTTTAAGGGGTCCATTTGTGCGCCTTTATAGTTTAAAGGGTCAAAGTGATACTTTTAAATAGTTTAGGAATCTATGTGTAAATAATTCTAAAATTTATATATATATATAAAACTTGATAGGGATGATACTATTATGGATTAAAAAGTGTCTTTTGTGTTTTCCAAGATCTGGTCTTTTTATTGTATTTTTAAATCTTCATGCCTTCAAATCTAATTTTTTTTTTTTGTTTTTTCAGGTTCATTTTTTTGGCCGCATATTATGGTTAATTTAGAGGGAGCTTGCATGTTTGGTCCCTTGTTACAATATGTTGTTGAGTTTACTAAATATCATTATTTTTGGTAAACAGAGGGTTGTAGTTTATGCATGAGATTTTTTTCTCTGTAATCCTGATACTATGATTGCATTCTTATTAGCAGATTAATAATATTAATATTAGTAATTATCTGTGCTCTTCCTCTATTCTTTGATTGGTTACCCTTACCCTCTTTTTTTTTTTTTTGGATGGGGAGGAGAAATTGCCCTTGTTTGATGCACCAAATAACAGTTGTTTGGTTTGAGTTTTAACTTGTTCCTAAATTACTTTTCTTTTCTTTTTTTTCTTTTGAAAATTGAAATTTAGATTGACAAAAACAAACACACATACAAAACAAAAAAAAAAATATATATATATATATTTTTTCCCAAAATACTAACTAGACCATAAAGATGATTCTCAATTCCCAAAGATATTAGTTGATGTTGTACACTGTGCAAAATAGTAATACTATAAATTCAAAATTTTTATAAGAAAGGTTAATAATCCAAATTCTTCTACACATGAACCCCCCAACACATTCAATCGCTACCACATTTTAATTGTTAGCACAAATCTGGGACTATATTTTGGGTTCCTAATGTGTGTAGAAATCTCTATTAACAGAATCTTATAATTCGTAATTCGATTCACGATGCGATTTGTAATTTTTGCAAAGTCGATACGAATTTATGAGGAATTTATTTTGAAAGTAAATTTATAGTGAATCGCATGTTTCAAATCTATTCATGATTCAATTTATTTTTTACGATCCATACAATTCTTAAAATTACTATGTCTGACATATTTTCGACTTATATTTTCTCCATATTAGTGATATGACACAATACAACTTCTAATAGCCTTTCGAAATAACCAATACATGATTTGCTGTTATTTTAATGATCATGAAATTTTTAATAGGATTCAATCAGATTTAGTCAAACTCAACGTGTTTTAAACATTTTTTTCGTTTAAAAAAATCATAATATTTCTTTTAAATATATTTGAGATTAAAGTAATTTACACCATGAATTATCTATTACTATTTTATTAAATTAAATATAGTTAAATATTACATGAGTGAGATCATTTATCCGTTTTAAAATGTTTTAGGCTTTAAAACAAAAAAATCTTAAATAATTCTATTTTATTATTTGGTCATTGTTACTTAGAAAAGTAAGTATGCTTATTGTTCAAATATTAAGATATCACTGTTAATTATTGTTATTTTAAAAATTGATAGTTTGTCTTTGTTTATTTGTCTTTATTAAAAATAGTTGATAAAAAATATTTTAAAAAGTAAAAAAATTAAGATGTTGATCTTACATAGAAACCGTTAACTCTTTACTTATTAAACTGCGTGATCATCACTCAAAAAAATATTTTCCTTGATTTAAGTTTAAATATTTTATATTCATAAGATATATTTAACATCTGAGTGTGTAGATATATTTTTCTAAGTAAATTAAAAAAAAAGTCCTTGAATTTTTATGATTCATGATTTTATTCAATTCACGATTCGATACAAGGCTATTTCGATTCACAATTCGAATCTTGATTTGACAATTATAATAAAAATATATTATAGACCCAGAAATTTTATCCAAAAGGTTAGCTAGAAAAATTAATATGTGGACCAAATCCGTTCCACACATGGAACCTACCTCAATACACATTCAATCTACATCACACCTTCAATATGTTACAAGTAGTTGCAACTTTAGAAATTCACTTCACACCAAAGTACGATTTTCAACCAGAAACTCATGGACAAACACAACAATATTATGATGTCAAAAGCTTTTTAGTACTTTTACAGTGTATAATACCCCATTTCACAATGTTTTACAGCTACAAGCCTACAAGGCATAAACCGAAAAAGAAAATAAAAAAAGGCACTACCATGACCAGCTTCTAACAAAAAGCAAATACTTGAATCCATGTAACAATTTTTTCAAAATTTTTTTTTTGGCCTGACCATAGAAGCACCTTGCAAACACTAGGGAATCGGATCAGAGGGAATCGGATCAGAGAAGCCTAGACGGGCCAAGCAACGTGGAGAGCACCCTCAAAACAGGCTTGAGCCATAATTTGACCATAGTCTTATTGAAGGCAGAGTGACAAGGAGTTGGTGGCTTAAGATTAAAAGGCATTTGTCTTGCCCCTCAAATACTTCAATCCATGTCCTCCTAGTCACCAACCCACATGAGTAAGCCCCCAACCAACAAGCTACCACCCTCAGGTGGTTTCTCTCTTTTTCCCTTGATTTTACAATGCTTCGGCTAGATTAATAAAGAGCTGATACTTTCCCGAGAAAAATATTCAGCAATTCGAAGTGAAAAAACAAAAACTATGGTAAAAATGTCAAACAAATATGATACCGTTCTCCTTAATGGTATCAATGACAATACCAAGCTTCCCTTCAATCCGCTCATTCTTCTGGGGCTCATAAGCCATTGCAAATACATCAGCTTCCTTTGATCGCTCAGCAATCAACTTCCCTATTACTCTGCAGGCATTGTCATCAGTGAGTGATGGCAATGTGTTCCTGAGATCCTTGGCATTTGTGGTGGCCACCGATATCACTTTGCTGGTTCCACGATGCATCACTTTTGCATGAACGTATCGCTTTGAAAAGAAAACGTTTAGTAGAAATGGTCGCATATACATATCTGTCCTTTGTCCCCATGATTTTCTGTTTGGTTTTTTTGCAGCTTCACCTCGTGACCTCCTTGTCCAGGCAGCTTGAACAATAAACTCCTGCAACAATATGTTATTTCTCACATGATTTTATAGGAACCATGTGGATTGAAGGAGACATAATTGATAGACAATTCATGAATAAAAAGAATCTTGCTTCACCATGCTGAGACCACAAGTGATCTGCTTATAACTGGAGGTCTAATTATTTCAGAAAATGGTCGTAAAACAATCTGGCACATTCAAATCAACAAATTTTATTTTATTTTTTTCAATAAAGTTTTTCCAATGTTGGAAGAAGTTTTTCATTAGGTAACATGTAAAATAAAGGCTATATAAATAAAATCATGATTAAAGAATACAAGGAAAATTTTTATGAGCTCACCCAAAAAACATGATAGATTAAACCTAAATGTTTTCTGGGGTAGAACTAGTCATACATCAAGAGGCTCTGTTTTGAATTCACATTCATCCTTGCATATATCCAGGTCTGAACACTCAACTTCATCTTCCTCCATCAGATATTGGAGGAAAAAGAAAAAAAACACACATACAAGCAAAAGAAATGTTTGTGGTCCCCTCCTGAAGAATTAAGGCAGAGGTCATAAAACATATCAATGTCATTCTTTGAATCCTATCTTTCCATTTACCAAAATATAACACAATAGCATGTTGGTGGTTAATACATTCATGAGCATGCAATTGAGGTGTGTCTCACTCTCATTCCAAACACAAAAGAGAAATTCACAACAATTCCAGGTTTTGCACTAATGCATGCTGTATCAAAACAATGCTTGGTCTAGGAAATGTTAACAAAAATGCATCATTCAGCTTTATCTTTTCCTCCATAAAGCAAGTTTCATAAATATATATATATATAGTATTCATAATTTATCTTGGTGTACTTTAATCAAAATAGACAGAAGTTTTATTCATAATAAGGCCCAATTCATCTTTGCTTTGAAGCAACAAATTAATATTTAAGTCACCGATTGGATGGTTACATTGCATGAACTCGAAATGCCAAACTCATTCTGGTTTCTGATAAACTAGACATGCACAATTTCAAATTCAACTAAGATCAATAAACATTAGATTCATCATATATCTATAATTTCCTAAACTAAAAAGCTCTGATCAGCTCCCCATTTTGCACTCAGTGAGCTACCTAAAGAAATAAACATTACTATTGTTGCCGTTTTTTTTTTCTTCTTTTCGGTGAGCATAGGGCCAAACTTATAACATCAATATTACAACATTAGGGGGGATATGTTTTGGATGGTAAAAATGGAGAGGCGGAATGAGATTCCCCTTCCATGTCTCTTATTCTGTTGCTTGGGTGTTCAAGAATGGGAATGGAATGTAATTCCTAATTCAGTCTTACTTCACTAAATAAGAATCCTAGTCCTACATCCCATGGAACTTATTTAAGAAATAAAGTAAGTAGATGGGCTCACAATATTTAAAATTATATCAGATTGCTATATAAGATTTCTAACCAAACCAAATGCTTAAACTGCATTGACACAGGAATAAAATTACTAGTAATAGGATTCCTTATAAAAGGATTCCCATTTATTCTCTTTGATTCCTGTAGTCCAAATATAGCTGTAAGTAATGTGAAACAAACCAGTGTCAAACATGTAGTAGATGGGGTCCTAATAAAAGATGTTTCAAAGCTGAGTTCCCTCACTTTATAAAATTTGGGATGTAAGGTCCACTTATTATTTCTTCGTGATTGGTTTATCCCTGAATATTATTTTCCCTTAAAGACGCAAACTCACTTGGTACAAAGACAATGTTAAATCAGGAAGGAAGAAGATGACATCCCCACAGCAAGTTGGCAACAAAAGAGCGGTGATAGCTTTTTATGATCACAGCATGCATATTAATCAGGTGATAGCTCTTCCATTATGCAGACCAAACTTAATTAGTTCATTCTCTCCACAAAATTACTGCGGCCTTCTTCTTCTTCTTCTTTTTTTTTAATTAAAAATTGTGGGCATTTCATCAACTAGTTACAAAGCATTAGAAAAATAAGAAAGCACTAGATCAAAAAATCAGTAGTGTGAATCTAATACATGGGTCTTTTTTAATAGAGGAAAAATCAAATAGTAAAAAATCCACCCGATTACGTTTGGTATCCATGAACATGCTCTGATGATCATCTCCCTATTTTTCTATCTGTGTTCGACAATTGTCAACTTAAAAAACAGAGATCAAGATAAAAAGTTATTGAATTATAAAGTCTTGAAACCAATCCAAATATGAAAACAGTGTGCATTCTGTGTGCATTGCATGATCTCAGTGCTATCAGTCAATAAGCGTATTTTTGTCTAAAATGAGGCTTTAAAACAACTGAGGATTGGAACTACCACCAAGTATATAAATATATATATTTAGTACTTAAACTAGTATTTGTAATTAGGGTGCCCTAGCAAAGTCTCCCTACTGAATATAAAGCTTGCAATGGAATATATATTATTAATTAAGTATTAACAATCAAATAACAGTCAGATGAATAACATATAGATAGTTACAAACATAAGACTCTAAAAATCCAAATTCCCAAATTGGTTGTGATGGTAATTTAGGTTCTTCTTTTTCATTTTTTTTTTTTTGATAATCAGGTGTCCTAGGCAATGCCCCAACTAAACCAATACATATAACTGAAGTATTGGGGTTTGTGTCCCATTCTGATTTGGTCCATATACATATTATCCCAACATCACAAACTAAATTTATAAATTCAATTTCAACTTCAGGAATAGATGCATACATATGTGTATATAATAACATAGCAAAATCAGAGAAATGGGTGTGCCACAGAAACACTGGTTTACCAAACATAGTGTAAGAAAGATGGAAATAAGAAAAATGAGAGTACATACCTTGTTGATTGTGGGGTTTGAAGGGCTGGAACTGGAATTGATGGACAAGTTGAAGTTAGGAAATGAAGAAGACCATGAAAGCGAAGTGGGTTTTTCTCTGCTAGTTCGAAAGAAGTCATGGGATAGAAGAAAAGGAGATTGTAACGAAGATACACAGGCCGCCATCTCTGCTATCTCGAGGAGTATGAGAGAGAGAGAGAGCGCAAAATAAGTGTGTAAGGCCGAGCACCACTACTGTTTGGCATACACCTAAAAAAAAAAATCACTTTTTGTTTTTTAATTTCTTTTTTTTTTTTTTTTTTATCTTTAGTGATTTTTTTTAAAAAAAAATTATATAATAAAAAAATTGGATTAACTATTTAAAAATCTTATTTACAAATGTTGTGGTATGGCTCATGTCTTGTATAAATTTTTTTGAATCAATAATTATTATTTAGTAAAATTAAGAAGATTATCAATTTAATACAATAATATTTCAGATATTGTTTCACTAATTGAGAGAGAAAAAAAAAATGAGATTAAACTTTTTTACCTTTTTGCTCTTTGATTTGATTTAACTATCCAATAAAATAAAAAAACGTTATCAGTTTTTTTTTCAATTTTAAAATAATATTATCAATCTTTTTTCAATTTTAAAGCCTTTTTTGTTTTAAAAAAAGTTTTGTACATCAATTTTCCATCATTATGCTCTTTTATAAACATTTTCAGTTTTACACAAAACAAAATTTGAATTTTTTCAAACTTTTCAAAAAAAAAAAAAGTTTGCACATAATTTTTTTTTTAAACGTTTTTTCAGTTTTAAAGTTCACATTTTAAATTTTAAAAATAAAAATAAATATCAAATCATCGTGGTCTTTTTATAAACAATCATAAAGGATACACAATCATTATTTGAAGAGCAATTTTAACTATTAAAAATTTAATGAGACTTGAAAATCTAAAAAATCTTAATTTGGATTTAATGAATTATAATTTCATAAAATAGAACTTGCGTGTAAATGTCCTAAAAAAAATTGATTATTTAGTTGGTCTTGATAAACAAATTTAAAAAATTAAAAATTAAAAATTAAAAAAATATAAAAAGCCAAAAAAATGGACTCTTTTTAACTTTATTTTATTTTATTTTTTATATTCTTTTTGGAGTTTTTTTAATTTTTAATTTTTACCTTTTTTATTTGTCTAGTTGAATAAAATCAAAAGTCTGAATTTTTTTGAATTTATAAAAAACAAATTTCACTAAAAATTTTAAAAAAATTATATATATATATAAAGCAAACCTCAAACACCATACCATTTTTCATTTTTATTTATTGTTCTTATATATATATATATATATTAGCGGGTGGCACATATAATTCAACTAAGTAAGAATAAAAATAAATAATAAAGAAACTAATATCATAATATATAAGTTGTTTAAATATTAAGTGTATTATTAATAAAACTTAAGATCTTGAGTTCGAACCTTGCTTGTGTTATAGTATAATAATTTTTTATTTTAGCATATAAAAATCTATCGCGTGATATGAGGAGAAGATTTGGAGGTTTGCACACCAAATTTAATGTTCACATATATATATTTTTTAATTTTGGAAAATCATATATTTATAACTTTATATTAATATATCTCAATTTTATTATATAAAGAGTATATCATACTTGGAGGAAATTTTATTTTGTGGATGAAGTACCAATAAATTTTAAAATGTGATTTTGTAAACTGTTTAGTTTTTTCTTTCTTTTTTTTTATTATGAATCTAAAGTGAAAATTACACATTTAGGCAATCCACACTATAGAGGTTTTGATTTTTCCTCCTTCAGAAACAAATCCTACATTACGAAAAAAAACATAACATTCTAATATGACGCTACAATAACATAACACTCCAATGTAACATACTAAAAAATTTCTTGGTGTACTTTTTCCAAACGTAATAATATAACTGTTAGCTTATTTTTCCTACGAAGGAAAATATTATAAATGCGAGCGTGCCACCAAGGATTGAAAAATCCTTACAGATTAAATTCAAGCCAATTATCAAGCGATTGTGTTGACGGTTCTTTTACCTCAACAAAGAGGACTTCAAAATTGCCAAAGTGTAGAGAAAAGAAAAATTAAAAGAAGAAAGGGAGATGGAGAAAGACGATTGAGTGAACGATCAAAGTAATAATTACTTACCTCTACTCCTATGCTTCGAAAAGGAAGTGCATGAAATACTTCGAAATGAAAGTGCTGAAAATAAATGCTTCGAAATATAAATCTATGTTAAACTACTCCTAAGATAAGGAAAATGACAAAAAATATTGAAATCAACTGTCTTTGATTTGAATTCTGGATCCTTTTCAATGTAGCCATTAATGGCTATTTATAGAGGAAAAAATACAGCAATAACTACTTAGTAACTACCCATTTCTTCTATCTTCATTCTTGTCTTGCCATGTGTCCTTCCACTTATTCACTTTGTCCTTCATATTCTCCATCATCTCTATAACTTCTTTTAACTTCCAAATGAATAAGAGGATGCCACGTGTCCTGCAATTATATAAATAATAAAAATTGCAGATTTATGGTGCTAACATTACCCCCCGCGGCCCTTAAAAATGATATTTACTTGAATTTTTGAAGGGCCGAACCAAGCACATGACTAATCTAAGCAACAAAGTGCTTCGAATGATATAACAACGCCAATAAAGTGCTTCAAATGAGTATGAAATTATAACTAGATGACCAATAACAAGCTTCGAAGGTGGTATAAAAAACCAAATTCATCATTCGAAGGCCTTGCAGCACAGTTTTGAAGGAACAACATCACCCCTCGAAGGTTGGAAGCATTGATATAGGATGATGATACTTACAATGAAGTTTCAAGGTTAGGCTTGACGCTTCAAATGTTTCTTCGAAGCTTTATACAGTTTCGAAGGTGAAGTAATCAACCTTTAAAACAACTCTTGATGCTTCGAATGTATCTTCAAAGCTTTATATAGTTTCGAAGGTGAAGTAATCAACCTTCGAAACAACTCTTGATGCTTCGAATGTATCTTCAAAGCTTTATTTAGTTTCGAAGGTGAAGTAATCAACCTTTGAAACAACTCTTGATGCTTCGAATGTATCTGCAAAGCTTTATATCTGACTTGAAAGTAATCAACCTTCGAAACAACTCTTGATTCTTCGAATGTATTTTCGATGCTTTGACTGTGTACATACAAACAACTGGCCATCAATTTGAAAAGATAAGCCATTCTCAACCACTTATTTAAATGCATAGGCTTTTTCTAGCCAAATTCATGCATTTTAAATGGTCATCCCTTGTTCTTAGTGCTTCGAACTCATAAGAACAATTTATTAATTTTATTAGCCACATCATTAGAATTATATTTTGATGTGAACCACAAATCTAAAAAAGATTTTGAACACCAAAAGTCATGGTATAGTGTGACCATGAAAATTCATACTTTTTGACATTTTGAAAAATGTCAAAAATTTTGAATTCATGAACAGTGGCTTGTTCATCATTCTTGACCATGTTTGTTTTAAAAACAAAACTTTCACCGAATTGATTTTCATAATTATTTAGCAAAGTGGGTTGTTTTTCCATGTTAGCCATTAATGGCTTATGAAAATCACCCATAAATATGTTATTTTCATGACTTGACTCTCTAAAATTTGATTTTTGGACCCCCCTAGTCATACATGGAACATCATTTTTAGCCAAATTTGGCTCAAGAACATGCTCTTTTGCTGTGTTAATTTTATAACTTGGCTCTTTAAAAACGGACTCTTGAATCCCCCGAGCCATTGCTGAAATCAACTATTTGCTTTTGCTATTTTCAATCATGGAAAAATTCTGAAAAAATTCACCAATTCCGGCCATTAAAGCCTCAGTTAAAGACTTGGTAGTGAGAGTTGATAACTCATCATTCCATTGGCGAATTTCCATATCAAGTTGATGAATTTTTCCAATTAAATGGTGTCTTTTTTCTTCCACTAAATAATATTGTAATGGATGAAAGTTTATTTCATCAAGAAAATGGATCTCTTCTTGAAGATCTAAAATTTTTCTTTCACGCCAATATATTTCAAATTGACAAGTTCGAATGGCGAAATCTATATTGTTTGTCATTTCTTACACTTGGCTGTCCCACCGGGGGTGCCAAAAATGTTGGCTTATTTTTCCTACGAAGGAAAATATTATAAATGCGAGCGTGCCAGCAAGGATTGAAAAATCCTTATAGATTAAATTCAAGCCAATTATCAAGCGATTGTGTTGACGGTTCTTTTGCCTCAACAAAGAGGACTTCAAAATTGCCAAAGTGTAGAGAAAATAAAAATTAAAAGAAGAAAGGGAGATGGAGAAAGACGATTAAGTGAACAATCAAAGTAATAATTACTTACCTCTACTCCTATGCTTCGAAAAGGAAGTGCATGAAATGCTTCGAAATGAAAGTGCTGAAAATAAATGCTTCGAAATATAAATCTATGTTAAACTACTCCTAAGATAAGAAAAATGACAAGAAATATTGAAATCAACTGTCTTTGATTTGAATTCTAGATCCTTTTCAATGTAGCCATTAATCGCTATTTATAGAGGAAAAAATACAGCAATAACTACTTAGTAACTACCCATTTCTTCCATCTTCATTCTTGTCTTGCCATGTGTCCTTCCACTCATTCACTTTGTCCTTCATATTCTCCATCATCTCTATAACTTCTTTTAACTTCCAAATGAATAAGAGGATGCCACGTGTCCTGCAATTATATAAATAATAAAAATTGCAGATTTATGGTGCTAACAATAACACTTCAAAAAAATTTCTTAATGTACTTTTTCTAAACGTAACACTCCAATATAACACATAAAAAAAACTTCTTAGTAGATTTTTTCTAAACATAATACTCCAATCAATATAATTTCAAACACAACACTCTAATGTAACACACACAAAAACATTAAAAAACTCTTTAGTGTACTTTTTCCAAATGTAACACTCATAGTTTGAAATTATACATTTGCTCTAAGGTTACTAAAGAATTTTTGTACTCATTTTGGAATGGTTTGAAGAATCCTATATCGTTTTTTTTTAGCGTTACATTGGAGTATTATGTTTAGAAAAAGTACACTAAGGAGTTTTTTTGTGTGTTACATTAGAGTGTTGTACTAAGGAGTTTTTTTGGAGTGTTATGTTTGAAAAAAGTATAGTAAAATTTTTTTTAGAGTATTACATTGGAGTGTTACGTTTGGCTGTTACAGTTTGAAATTATACATTTGCCCAAAGCTTACAGAGGAATTTTTGTACTCATTTTGAAATGTTTAAAGAATTTTACATTTTTTTGGAATGTTTGAGGAATCTTATATTTCAATTCATTTTTGTACTCCTTTTGAAATGTTTTCCAAATAAAAAAACTATTTCATATAAAAATTCATTCAAAATTTGATTCACATAGATTTTGTACCTTACATTTCTATTACAACAAAAAAAAAAAAAAAAAAAAGGAAAAAAAAAAGAAAGAAAGAAAAAAAAAAAGGAAGAAGAAGAAGAAGAAGAAGGAAACATAATAGAAATAAGGATATAACCGTAAATTCAATTTTGAAATGATATATTAAATCTATCTTTCCAAAATCAGTGGGGCTAATTGGTCTAGAAGAAAATCTTTCAAACTAAATAGATCACCATTCTTCAAGATGAGATATATAGATAATTTTTTTCTTATTTTATTTTATTTTATTTTTTGATTAGCAAAGAAAATTTATTGATGGGTAAAATGAAGTACAATATGAAGGTTTAGTGAGTTACTGTAGACACCCCATTTTTGACCGACCTTAAGACTCAGACGTCACCGATTGAGCGCTTGGTGATGTTGCATATCGTGCTCGTTCAGAGGTTTCAGAGTCTCGGCTGCGAGCCTTGCCTCCGGACTTCCGGACTCTTTCGTGCCTTGCTTCGGTTTGCGAACCAGGTTCTGTTTTCTCCATTTTCTCTTCCCAAAGGGAGGGAGAGGTCTCTTAGACCATTTCACAGTGGCCGTAGGCTACGTTTCGTGGTCGTAGGCCATTTTTCCCGTTTGGAGCCCGGTTCTCGTTTTTTCAGAGCTGTCGGCCGTGTGCCTCGGTTCGGGACCGCTTAACCACCCCAATTTGCTCCGGTTTTTGGTACACACCTTATTTCCTCCCTTCTTAGGAATACTGTGGCCTGAGAGACCAACTTCGTGGTCGAACGCCACTTCCGGTGCCTAACAGCCTGTTTTTAGGGCCTCGAATTGCGTGTTTTGGCCCCCGAACCTTCGTTTTGCATCTGCCTTGGTCCATTTTTGGCAGGGACCTTATTTTCATTGTTAGAAAGCTTGTAGGAGGGTGGGAGGCCAGCAATTTTGCTGAAAAGCCAACTTCTTTTTGGTCAAAAGTGGTTCGGCATGAATCCGGGAAGGAGAAAAATCTGCGCGGCTTCACCGAAACGGGCGTAACTCTTTGCACAAGAGGAATTAAGATATGAGGCCACTACCATTGGAAAGATTACTTCCGAGGCTTCATTTTGCACTCAAGAATCTCCTAAGTACAAGTCCGGGGGGAGGGGAGATGTGGTTGGTTGAAGTCTGGTTGGACTAAATCTGCGCGGCTTTACGGAAACTGGCATAACTTTTTCCACAGGAGGAATTTTGATGCAAGGTTTGCGGCATTGGAAAACTAACTTCTGGGGCTTCATCCTAGGAGGTGGCCGGATACTTTTTCCCTTTGACCTGGTCGGCCGGCCACCTTTTTCTGGCCGGCCGGCCACTTACCTGGTGGATGATCTTTTTGCCCCTTTTAAACTGGCCGGCCATTTTTTTCCCTGTGAGTGCATTCCAGCCATGTATTTTGTCTTGCACTTCACCCATGTCCGAGGATTTGGCCTTTTGGGGGAGGGGAAATTGAATTTGAATCTCCCCCCCATTTTTTTCCCCTTTTCTCTACCCCTTTGCCTATAAAACCAGCCCCTCCCCTTCAGTTTTAGAGGTTAGAAATTTTGGTCTTGAGTTCCTATATTGCCTCTCTCTCTCTACACTTCAACCATCAAAACCCTAAGTCTCCTACACCATTTCTACACTACCTCATAGCACAAAGCCTCCATACTCCATTCCAACAACTTGGAGCTGTTTTTCAGAGCTTAGGAGCATCCAAACTTGGTCCAAAGGTTATCAAGGAATTGGTCTACAAGGGTAAGCACATTTCTCCTCTTTTTTGGCCTTATTTTGCTCAATATATTAGCCTCTCTTGCTTGCATTTTTGGGCTCCGACCCTAACTGAAAATAGCATTATTTTGAGGTCTTTTTCATGTTTGTTTAAGGGTCCTTCCCTGTTTAAGGTCCCTAGCTACCACTTGTCTATTTACCTCTCTTGTATGCCTATTTCTTGTGTAGTATTTTTGGCCTATGTATAAACTGTTTTGAGCTCTGTCATAAACTGTAAAGTGGCTTATTTTGAGCCCTTCTTCAACATTGTTGAAAGGCTCATCACTGTTTGAGATCTCCATTTGTCACTTGCCTTTGTATCCATCTTTTGCATGATTTGTTAGCCTCTTGTGCTTCTGTTTTTGGACTCTGGTCCGAACTATAAACGGCCTTATTTTGACCCCCTATTCATGTTTCATTAAGGGTCTTTTACTGTTTGAAGCATCCTTTTTATACTTTGTGTTATAGCTCTCTTTTTGGCTTTATCTTGCATAGTATTTTGAGCATGCTTGTGCACTGTTTTGGGTTTGATCATAAACTGTAAAAGGTCATATTTTATGTTCTTCTTCCACTTTGTTGAAGGACCTTCATCTGTTTGGGGCCATCATGCATCATCATGCATCACTTACTTCTTTGTCCTCCTTTAGGCCCACTTTTTGCATGAGAGTTTTGCCATACTTGTGTCTGTTTTTGTGGCTTGTAGTAAACTGTAAAGTACCATATTTTGGGCCCCTCTTTAACATTTCAGAAGGGCCCTTCTCTGTTTAGGGTCAGAATCTGTTACTTGCTTCATTATCTTGCTTTCGGGGCTATTTTTGCATGCTAGTTTAGCCCCATTTGCGCTCGCTGTTTGGCCTTGCTTAGAACTGTAAATATGCTTATTTTTGGGCTGTCTTGATTCTTTCTTCACACTCCATGTTCGAATAATGCATGCATTGCATAGTCATAGGTCATTCTGTATGCCTAATTTCGTGTTTCAAGATTCATTTCATGCATCGGGTGTCATTTTGCCATCTTTTGGGGCTGTTTTGCATCACTTATTGCCTCTGAAATTTGCATGCTAATATGACATATTCCATGCTTTTCCATGTCTTGTTAGAGTGGCATTTCGTGCCTTAGGGTCGGTCCTCGGTTTGCGTGCACGTGTGCACGCATTTCGAGTGTCTCATTTTCATCTAATGGCCTCTTATGTGAGTGTGGCTGAGGTCCACTTGTGTTAGTGTAAGTCCATTATGCATTGTGTATGCCATTTCATTTTATAGCATTGTGTATGCTAGGCTGTATGTTAGCGCATTGCATATGCCATGTTATCTCGTGCATCGTGTATGCCATTTCATAGCATGTTGCATGTTAGGTTGTATCTTAGTTGCATTTCATGCATGTCATGCATATTGCATTGTGTTTGGGATAGGAGTTAGCCCGAGCACGGGAAACGAGGGGCGTTTCGTACTCTGAGTGACGGAACGTGTCTCAATTCCCCAGTCACCGACACTCCGGATTATCCATGATGGAGTTAGGTCTTATTGTGTTCATATGTGCATTCATTTCATATTGAGTTGTGCAATTCGACTCCTCGGCCATCATGCATCGAGATGCGTGATTGGTGGCACGAGGATTGAGGTATGCATACATATGTGAAAATACATTGCCATGCCCCTTTCTTGCTCTCTGTTGCAGCAAATCGAGAATCAGCAGCCTTCCAGAGCTTGGCACGCATTCCAAAAACAATTGCAAACAGAGGCTAATTGGGGCATCGCAGTGGATTTCTGCACAAGGAAACCCAGACATGCATCATTCATCATCTGGAGAAGAGTCAAGACAGTCCCTAGCTTGCATGCCAGTTTATTATTTTTTTTAGTTAATTTGTAAATTAATTAGGGATTTGTACGTATTTGGACTATATTATTTGGACTGTACTATTTATTTGGACCCTCTGTGCGAGGGCAATGTTGTAATAAGTGTGCGTGTGTGATGTATGTCTTCCAACCCCACGTCTTTCTCCTTTTTATTTACCTGCTTATGATGGTTAGATTAGGGCATGTTTCAATTAGCATACAGTATGATAGCATGTTTGCACCCATTCATCTGTCTTACATGCACCGGGCTCGGCACATCATACTAACTGCATCTGTATTTCAATTCCGAGTTGAATACTTGATAACTGTTGCATCTCATATGCCATGTTTAGAATAGCCGAGCCTGCTATAGTTGCATTTTTGCATGTATTGCATTAGGCATTTCTGTATACTTAGGATCATGCATAGATTTCTAATCAGTTTCTGTTTTGGCTTGGAGTACTCGGTGAGTTTTATGCTTTAGCATCCTTGCATGCGTGTGAGTGACTGCCATGATAGCATGCTTACCATGAGGCTAACTACTTATGTGATATACCTGCTTGGATGCCTGTGGGTGGAGATTGGGTTATTTGGATTGGAACAATTCATCAAATGTTTGTTTTAAGCCCATTAGACAGTGGCAAAATCACGTTTTCTAAGCCCACCAGAGGGTGGCAAAATCCGCATTTTAAGCCTACTTGCGAGTAGCAAACCATTTTTACAAACAAACATGAAGTGTTTTGTTCCAATTCAGACGACTCAGTCTATACTTGTATGATGTGCGCATCACATAGTAAATCTAGGCTAATAACCGGAATAAGAGCACACAAAGTTTTCAAAACTAGATATCATGGTTAGTAGAGGCCGATCTTTGATCGGGCGAAGCGAAGTGCTCACGGTGACCTTTCAATCGTACCCAAGTTCCCGAGCCGAGGCAACTTTGGTGATGACGGACACGTGGCCTTAGGCAAACGAGTCAGGGTTTCCTAAATTTTCCAAAAATAAAATATTTAGGTGGCAACTCTGTATCTGGCAAAGCAGTCCATGTTTAGTACTTCTTTCAAAAATCTGTTTTCTCAAAACGATTTGCCGGATTTGGACTCTTTGGTTCAAGATTAAGAACCGTGACACAAATCGAGTCCGAGCTGTAGCGAGGTCCCCCGCGGACCTGTTTACAGTTACACATAACTCGCAAAGTACATTCCACTATATTGACACCTACTATTGAGTCTAATCATGTGCAGACCAAACCAAAAGATGGGTTGGCGAGGACCCACCCAACCAAGTGAGGAATACAAGCAAGATAAAGTAAAGAATTATTAGGAGTGTAAAAATGACCTGTGGCCCGTGGGCGGCCTGAAGCCCGCCCGTGGCCCGGGGTGGACCCGACTTAGCTCGAGACCCTGGGTCTGGGCCTGGACTTGGGCCTAGGCCCGCCTGGCCCAGGCCATGGGCTTGGTTCATCGGCCCACTTAAGGTCCACTCAAAGTTCGGCCCGCTTGAGGCCCGGTGTTTTTTTTAGTGAAAAATAATAAAATTTTAGTAGAAAAAATAAAAAAACCAAAAAAAATTGTTCAGGCCTACCCAAGCTTTGGCCCACCCACCCGGCCCGAGGCCCGACCCACCCAAGGCCCGAATACCCTTTGGGCCTAGGCCTGGGCCTAATTTTCTGGCTGGTGGGTTGGCTCGGCTCGGCTCGAATTTTGGCAGAAGCCCGCAAGGCCCGACATGGGCCGACCTAGGCCGGGCCAAATTTATACCCCTAAGAATTATAAAGACATCGAACAAATCATCTAGTGTAGTGCTTGATCTTTGTAGCTTTTATTTCCCCAAACTAATTTTACTTAGTTTACACAGTTACTCAACACTTTCTCAATACACATCTTTAAGATTTGAAAATAATATAAATAAATAAATAAATCCTTAATAAACAATTCTTCATTTCAATAATACCATTATCTTCACTTTTCAAAACCTTAAATTTCAAAATGAGTCACATCACTTTAAATATTTAATTAATAACTAAATCTTTATAAGTCAAGACATTTATTTTAATGATTGTGTAACACTATTTGTAATGTGAGATTTCAAGTTCAACTCCAATGGAGAGAAATTTGATACCCTTTGCAATGATTGGTTTATTTTTCTTCCATTTATGGTGGTTGTTGGTAGGGTTGCGTAAAGAAACCTAAAAATCCACAATCCGAACCAGTCCAGTCAAATCCAGTAAGTTTGGATTGAATTTTTGAATCTGTGGTTCGGTTTTGAATTGAAAAATTAGGAATCCATTCTCTGTGGATCAGTTTCGGATTAGAACCGATCCAAACCGTATGTAACTTGAAGCATATAAAGAAGGGAGTAAGACTATTGCAAGTGTTAAATGTAACCATTGAAAAGCTTCTTTTGCTTGGGTTAGTGTAAATGGAACTAATACATTGAGAAAATATATTGTAAACTATCCTGTAACAATTCATCCCAGGTGACTGCTCAAGCGGTGAAAATACCGCTCGAGCGGAGATGAGAAGTTCCCAGTAGTTAGCCTTGTAGGTCAAGGGACTGCTTGAGCGATAAAGTGGTTGCTTGAGCGAAGATAGGGGTTTTCTAGTATCCCATTTTGTAGATAAAGATTCTAGGAGGTCTCATTTATTGCTCGAGAAAAGACTACTCGAGTAGTTTGCGCGATTTTAGCAACTTAAAGAGTCACTTTTTAGATCATTTTCTTCACCTTTTCTTTTCTCTCTTCTTCCGCTCTCTTTAGCTTTGAAAACCCTAGATTTATCTCTCTAGAAATTTTCTATTTTACTTAGATTTGCCACATTTTCTATAACACCCTGAAATAATAACAACAATTGACCTCATAATATACAATGGACAAACAAAAATTTACATAATATTAACCTTTCATTGATTCTATTTTAAGCATACAAAAGATGACATATGCATATATACATTCATAAATCTTAAATCATGAATCTATAGCATATGACATGTGTAAATGAATTGTAATAAAAGGAAGTACAAACAACTTTTTGCTCTAATGGTTATATCTTTCCAAACCAATGCTTGGGTACAACAAAAGTGAGTTCAATTTAATACATCGAAAGCCCAAGGCTTGCACAAAAATAATTACACAAGGAAACAAAAAAAAAAAAATGCTCTCAGCTCCAAGTCCTTCCAAGTTATGTCCTTGGTGGAGGCATATGACCAACACCTGAAAGTTGTTTTCCACGTAGGGTGAGTTAAAGCCCAATAGAGATATTTAAAAAAATTGTATGAAGCTTAACAAAGTTATAAAGTGAATACATTTGTACTTTTTATTTCAAAACAATGCAATGTCTTATTTATGTGTATATCGATTCATAAAAATAATATTTTTTAAATTAAAAAACAGCGCAGTGGATACAAGACACTAAAAATCTTTAGGTATGTGTCTACCAGTAGGTAGGGCTGCAAACGAGCCGAGCCGAGCCGAGCTTTGCTGGGCTCGAGCTCGGCTAGTTAAGTTATCGAGCTTGTTTATTGAGCTCGAGCTCGGCTCGATAAGGGACTAAGCTCGAGCTCGGCTCGGCTCGGCTCGATAATTTTTTTTAATATTATTTATATTATTTAAATATAAATATTTAAATAAAAAATATTATTTATATTATTTAATATATAAAAAATGCATTTATATTATTATTTTTATATATATTTATATATTATTTAATATATAAATAATATATTTATTATATAATTTAAAATTAAAGATAAACGAGCCGAGCCTACTGAGCCGAACACATGCGAGCTCGAGCTCGGCTCGTTAACGAAACGAGCCCAATAATCGAGCTCGAGCTCGGCTCGTTTACTAAACGAGCCGAGCCGAGCCGAGCCGAGCCTATTCACGAACAGCTCGGTTCATTTGCAGCCCTACCAGTAGGCTATACAAGCACTACCAAGACCACTTTATTGGTACTAACCAGACGGATTGGCATCTAACTTTGCGGGTTTCTGGACTTTCACCAAGGACACACAAGTCAATATAATAAACCATAACCACACCCCTTAACCAGATTCATCAAGGTATACACTATTTTTTTCTCAAAACAATGCATTTCCAATGTTTAAGTATGAAATAATGCTCAATGCAAGATATATGAGTAAGTAGTTTCAATTAACCTAATCCTCATGTAATTTTTACAACAATCAAAACTATCATTCACTGATAACCCAAAATAGATATCTCTACTCAACAGATAATTTTTTGACAACAGATATAATCTCATAAATTTTGAAATGGAAGCGATAATATATATCCAACTCCACTATCATCATTTACAGATACATTTATCTTATCTTTTCAAACCCAACATCTTTTCCTTTTCTTTCATAAATCAAACATCAATGACTTTCCAATAAAACATCTTTTACTTTCAAAATCAAGTTTAAGGAAGAAATTTCTAACATTTCAACACAACTCAATAATATTCACACTCCCATAACCTTTCTCAAGAATCCATTTGAAAAATTTCTCTTTTATATTTCAAAATCAAACCCTAGATTTAAACCCAAAATCCCCAAATCATTAGACCTTTTTAAAGAGCAAATAACCAAGCTATGAATTGTACAAAAGGTTAAAGAAATCCCTACCTCGAAAGTAGAAGAAGAATAAAGCAAGAGTAGAAGTTTGATGAAGCTGAAAATAAAATTTTCTTTAATTAAAATGAAGCCTTCAATGAGTTATACCCTTTTCTCCAAAACATTAGGGTGGCGAGATCAATGGATTAGGGTGTATTTGAGGTATTTAGGCAAGAACTAGAGAGAGAGAGAGAGTGAAGAAATTAGGTTTAGAAGTGTTTTAGACAGAGAGAAAAGGATGAAAAAGTGACTGAAAGAGGCTTTTCCCTGATCTGATATACGCATAGACCGCTTGAGTGACCAAACCACTGCTCGAGTATTAGACATACACACAAAAAAAAAAAAAAAAAAAACACCGCTCGAGCGACCAAAACATTACTTGAGTGCACAATGACCCCCTTCCAGAAATTCAGACCTGCAAAAGACTACTCGAGCAAACAAGAAATGAAATGGACAACAATTATTTAAAAAAAAAAACTAACTTCCAACCTGTTTCAAACATAACCAATAACTCTAAACAACCAAGCTCAACTAATAATAAGATAAAAAGGGTATAATAACAATTAAAGATACAAAACTCTGAATCTAAGAACATGAAAAGGGTTGGGTCTAAACTGGAACCGTTACAATCTCCTCCCTTAAGAAATTCGTCCTCAAAATTTAAATCAACCCTCAATCATACATTATTTCAAATTTCTATATTAACTCATATTAGAAATAGTGGTAAGACATAGCCATTCAACCTATAAGCACTACAGTTTTAAATCTGCAAACATCATAACATTCATATATTGTAGCGTAATGAAATTTAATACAAAACTGAAACACTAACAAATAGGTTCGGATACTTTTCACGGACCTCCACCTCGCGCTCTTAAGTCGCCTCCTCAATTCCATGGTGTCACCACAACACCTTAACCAATGGAATAGTCTTGTCCCTCAAGACTTGATTTTGAGTATCTAACACCCAAAGTAGTCTCTTTTCATATGAGGCATCCTCATCTACCTCTAACCCAATCCAATCCAACATGTGTGAAGGATCAGACTCATACTTCCGGAGCATACAAACATGAAACACGTTATGAACCTTAGAAAGTTGGGCTGGCAAGGCCAAACGATTAGCTACCCCTCCAATTCGCTCTAGAATCTTAAAAGGTCCAATAAATCTAGGAGACAACTTCCTGCTCTTTCCAAATCTCATCAAACCCTATCTCGGTAATATTTTAAGAAACACATCCGCCACCTCAAAAGACAAAGGCCTCTTTCTACGGTCAGCATAGCTCCTTTAATGACTTTGAGCTGAAACCAACCTCTTACGAATAGATGCAACCTTCTCCTTCGTTTCCCGAACTAATTCAAGACCTAACATAGGTGCGTCACCCACACTGGCCTAACACACCGGAGATCTACACGGTCGGCCATACAAGGCCTCAAAAGACGTTATACCAATACTTGCATGAAACTGTTATTATAGAAAAACTTCACCAAGGGTTAATGTCTCTCCCACGATCCCTTGAAATCGAGAACACAAGCCCGAAGCATGTCCTCTAAGATTTTAATGGTACGCTCGTACTGTTCGTCAATCTGAGGATGATAGGCGGTGCTAAACGTCAACCTAGTGCCTTAGGCACTCTGTAGGATCTGCGACAACCAAGCCGTGAAACGTGGGTCTCTATTTGAGATGATAGTCATTGGGATCCCATGAAGTCGAACTATGTCTCTAACATACAGATCGGCAAGATAATCTACCAAGTCACTCGTGTGCATAGGTACAAAGTGTGCTGATTTGGTTAACCAGTCAACTATTACGGACACAGCATCATTACCTTGTTGAGTTCTCGGAAGACCTACAACAAAATCCATCATGACATGTTCCCACTTCCACTCGGCTGTAGGTAAGGGTTACAACAAACCCGTTGGTCGTTGATGCTCGGCCTTCACTTGTTGACAAGTAAGGCACCTTAAAACAAACAGGGCTACATCTCTCTTCATTCCCTTCTACCAAAATAAGCAACTAAGGTCATGATACATTTTTGTGCCTCCTGGGTGTACCGCAATGTGAGAATGGTAAAACTCTCGGAGTACCTCCTCTCTACAAAATTCTGGCACAAAATTCTGGCACATAAAGATGGTCTAGACACCTCATACTCGAGTTAGGATAAACATTCAAGCCCTTCTTTGCCTTCTTACTAGATATATTTCCTCGGATAGATTCCACTTCGCGATCATTTGTTGTGCTTCTATAACTCGGCTAACTAGAGTAAGTTGTGCAACTACAGTGAACAAAGTGGCTAACCTGATGGACTAGCCAAGATGCAAGTCAAACTCGCCTACTACATCTAACATCTTCCATTCTTGGATGGCGATACTAGCTACACTGTTTACAGACTTTCTACTCAAAACATCAGCTACTACATTAGCCTTCCTTGAATGATAGTGTAATCCGAAATCATAATCCTCCATAAACTCCATCCACCTTATCTGCCTTAAATTCAATGTTTTTTGTGAAAACAGATATTTCAAACTCTTGTGATCGGAAAACCTATCAAATCTCTCCCCATACAAGTAATGCCTCTATATTTTTAAGGAAAATATCACCGTCGCTAACTCTAAGTCGTGAGTAGGATAGTTTCTCTCATATATTTTTAACTGTCATGAGCCATAGGTACAACTTTCCCCTTTTGTATTAATACACAATTCAAGCCTTCTTGAGACATATTACAGTAAATTGAATAACTCAAACCTCTCTCCGGAATAATCAAAACTAGAGCGATGATGAGTCTATCGTTAAGCTCCTTAAAAGACTTTTCGCAAGCCTTACTCCACACGAATTTAATTTCCCTATCAATTTGGTTAACGATGAAGCCAATCTAGAGAAATCTTTTACAAAATGTCGGTAATACTTGGCTACGCCTAAGAAACTTTGGATCTCAAAGGTATTCTCAGGTTGTTCCCAATCTTGCACCATGTCTATCTTAAATGAATCTACAGTCACCCCTTCCTCGAACACCACATGGCCTAAGAACTTAACTTATTTAAGCCAAAAGTCACATTTCTCGAACTTAACATATAAACGGTGTGCTCTAAGCAACTCAAGTGCAACCCATAAGTGTTATTCGTGTTCCTCCTTGGAGGATGAGTAAACTAAGATGTCGTCGACAAAGACAATCACGAATTGATCTAGAAACTCATGAAAGATTCGATTAATCAAATCCATAAACAAAGCTAGTGCATTGGTTAGCCCAAAAGGCATCACTAAGAACTCGTAATGGCCATA
The DNA here is from genome assembly GCA_025200525.1 of Camellia lanceoleosa. Classification (NCBI taxonomy): domain Eukaryota; kingdom Viridiplantae; phylum Streptophyta; class Magnoliopsida; order Ericales; family Theaceae; genus Camellia; species Camellia lanceoleosa. Next base: position 132,262,893 of record CM045763.1, on the reverse strand, counting down.
CTACATATGGAAGGCCGTTTTCTGAATATCCTTCTTCTTCACCCTCAACTGGTGATACCCTGATCTCAAATCAATCTTTGAAAAATAATGCAACCCTTTTAATTGGTCAAACAGATCATCTATCTGTGGTAATAGGTATTGTTCTTAACAATTACCCGGTTCAACTTTCGATAATCGATGTACAGTTGCAATGTGTCATCTTTCTTCTTTACAAAGAGAGCTAGTGCTCCCTAATGTGAGGTACTAAGGCAATTGAAGCCCTAATCTAAAAGCTGTTGGAGTTGAATCTTAACTTGTACAACTCATTGGATGCAAATCTATATTGTGCTATGGAAATTGGTGCCATGCTGGGTACTAAGTCAATGAAGAATTCAATCTCTCGATGTAGTAGCAAACTGGTACGATCTTCATGAAAAATATCCGAGTATTCACAAACTACCCTCAGTAAGTCATCTCGGACTATGTTACTCTCACTATCCAAGAAAGTCGTAAGGAGAAAATTAAGCTCGCCTCGACCACGTAAGTTATACAATGGCAACAAAATCTATCAGCTCTATTCCTTAGAAAATAAAAGCAATCCCCACTCGGGGTACACATGGTAACTTTTCCACGGTGACAATCTATGATGGCACAGTATGAAGACAACCAATCCATGCCCAAGATGACATTGAAACCCGATATGTCTAATAAAACGAAATCAAAAGGAAGTCGGTGATCGACAACCTCTATCTCATAACCGTGACATCTCCGATCCAAGACAACCTTACCCCCAACTGGTGACTCTATCTTAAGCAGAGACGTTAATTGAGCCATTTCTAACCCCAAAACCGATACAAATACAGACGGAATGAAGGAATGAGATGCACTAGTCTCAATAAACACTTTGGCAATAGAGTTAAACAACAACAATTTACCTCTCACAATAAGGGGTGCTGACAACTGATTTGGTGTGGTAACAACATACACACGCCCTGAAGACCTCTACTTTACTTACTCACCCCTTGGAGCATAAGTCTGGTACACGGATTGAGCTGAAGAGGTTCCCTGATTAGCCCTCAAGGCTAGTGCTGAGTGTGTTGGTTGATGACTCTATGTCTGTCTCGAACCAGATGCACTAGATATGCTACCTGATTGAAGGCAAAACCCTCTCAAGTAGCCCGACTTCCCACACTGATAACTGGTAGACGGTAACCCTCTCCCTTGGCCCTGACCCTGAGAACGAGTCAAGGACGGCGTAGACTATTTCCCTCCTCCTGTCTATGGGTAAACTGAAGATTTGTGGCCTAATTGACCACTCTTGAAGTAAGTAAAACCACCCTGGTTACCTCTTCTACAACCGAAACTCGGCATGAGAAAGGTGGATTTAGACTGCGTAGCTTGGGACTACTATGGGATGGAACCCCTTTACCGTTTGTTATCCCTTGCATCCCCCTGAACATCCTGACTCCTCTACTTAGAACCCCTCATCCGCTCTTCATCTGTCTGAATCACAATCTATAAGTAAGCCGCTGCCTCCACTAGACGACCGTAATCCCTAATCATATACCCAACCACCTTGAAAAGGAGCCCAATCCTGAACCTCTTCTCGAACTCGTTGCAACGGCGTTCTTCTGTCGCTACAAGTTCCTGTGCAAACCTTGATAAGCTTGTGAAAGTCGCCTCAAACTCTGTTATAGGCGTGTTCAACTATTTGAGTTTCAAAAACTACTCCATTAACTTCTCTCTAGCAGTGGATGGCAAAAACTTGTCCTTGAGGCATTGACAAAAACCTCCCATGTCACCCCAATATGCCATCACTCGTACTTCTACCATTGACCTGCATCTCTTTGAAGTTGGAAAGATGCCAAGGTCAACCTCAAACCATCGTCCTCAATGCCAAGCATCTCAAACGTCTTCAACATCTGTTTAAACCACTCATTGGCCTTCAATGGCTCTTTCAAATCTCCAACAAACTCGTCCAGATTCGACCGAAAAAACTTCTTTTTTAAAAACGATGGCCTTGTTTCTGCAACATGGGCATAGACTTGATTCTCCGTCCTGAGAATGTCCATGTATTCTAGCAATTCTTTTTTCCATTTCATCGGCTAAGGAGTCCATAGCCTGCTGACCTGTTGGCTCAGCCACACTGTCCTGACCAACTCTCCTCCTGTGTCGGAATTCCATCCGGTATCGGCACCTCATGCCGCCTATGCCTGCCATGCCTACCATCACCAAGTCCGCGTTCTGACATTCTAATAAAGGTATCACAATAGATTAGCACATTTATAAATGCATCGAAGCAAATTCACTTATGTTCTAATACAATGGACAACAAGCAATTCATTCTACATAAGTACTGAATCACATAGTCATAAACGAATTTCCTTTCTAGCTAATAATTGTTCCGCAACATTGCCAGAGTTCCAATTAAAATTAGCAATGATCAAGTGCTCTTCTAACAGGACTTCTAAAAACTTGTAGACCCAATCAATATCTTATATTTCAAAATCAAGCCCTAGATTTAAACCTAAAATTCCCAAATCACTAGACCTTTTTAAAGAGCAAATAACCAAGTTATGAATCATACAAAAGGTTGAAGAAATCCCTACCTCAAAAGTAGAAGAAGAAGAAGAAGAAGAAGAAGAAGAAGAAGAGAGTAAGAGTAGAAGTTTGATAGAGCTGAAAACAAAATCTTCTCCGATTAAAACGAAACTTTCAACGAGTTCTACCTTTTTTCTCCAAAGCACTAGGGCTACGAGATCAACAAATTAGGGTGTATTTGAGGTATTTAGGAAAGAACTAAAGAGAGAGAGAGTGAATAAATTAGGTTTAGAAGTATTTTAGAGAGAGAGAGAGAGGGATGAAAAAGTGACTGAAAAAGGCTTCTCGATCTGATATACACACAGACCGGTTGATACCACCGCTTGAGCGCCAAACACAAAAAAAGACACCGTTCGAGTGTATAATGACCTATTCCTAGAAGTTCTGACCAACAAAAGACTGCTCGAGCGAAGATCCCCTTACTCCCAGAAGTTTACATACTTGCAAAAATACTAGGAGATCTTAAAGACCAGTTGAGCGACCATAGCATCGCTTGAGTGAACAAGAAATGAAATGGACAACAACTCTTTTTAAAAAAACTAACTCCCAACCTGTTTCAAATGTACCAACAATTCTAAACAACCAACCTCAACTAACAATAAGATGAAAATGGTATAATAACAATTAAAGATAGAAAACTCCGGATATAAGAACATGAAAAAGGTTTGGTCTAAACCAGAACCGTTATATTTTCCCTAAGTTGGGGTTTTGGTGAAGAGCAAGTTTCTCTACTGGTTGGATTTGGGTTTTTTGATGAACTTTTCAAGAAATTAGGTTCTTGTCTAGATTTTTGAGGTAAGACAATTTGAATCTTGTATTTCTTTACCTTGAGGATGTTTATATGGTGCTATTATAATATTGATGCTATAATGACATGTTTGAGTTTACCAAATTGGGTTTTGCTTTTAAAAAAAATGAAAATTTCTCTATATTATGTTAAGATTTCTATTAATGTTTATGGATTATGAAAATTTTAGTTGAGATATAGCATTTAACATGATGGAGGGACAGAAGCCCAAATTTTTATGAAAACCCAATTTTTTAAAGTTATTTTTGTTTTTTGTAATTGAGGAAGAATGAAATTAAATGAAATTGATCTCCAATTCTTTAAATTGATGAATGAATTATGGGATTTGAGATGTATCTTGGTTTGAAGATTGTGAAATCAGAGGCTTATGAAGTTTTCTTTTGAATTATGAAAATTGTGGCTTCATATTGCTTTAATTACTTGCAACGTGAAATCTATTTTTTATTTTCATGAAAGTATAAATTCTTGGACGTCTTGGAATGGTTGTTTAAGAGAGTGGTAAATAGCGTGTGAGTCCGGGTAGGGAGTCAGGTTTGAAAAAGTATCGAGTATGTGGCACCAGCTCGGGGAAAGTCTAGGTTCCCAACTGCCCTATCTTGAGCTTACCGCCGAATGAATGTGAGAAATGTTTTGGGATGTCCATTGGTCATACTGTATTGTAGTCAGTAAAAGTACAAAAACAGATGATTTTGAGTGCCCATTTCCTGTCGTATCAATAGCTGGCAAATGTGGAGATATATATATATATATATGTATGTATTTGGATATAAAATTAAATATTTATGTGTTGGGACTCCTCTTAGGGGCTTCACAGTGTATTTGACCCCAGTATTAGATATGGATTCTGTGGTACAAATATATCTATGCATTTTTTTCTTAAACCATTCATATGAATGAAATAAAACGAGTTTTGGTTGTGATAACGCTAGATGGATTCTTTGAGCAATTAGATACTCTTTTAAAAGTATTTCTACTAGGCATCTAGCTCATTCCTACCTAACAAATTTTTAGGAATTGGTGATGTGCAATCACCTTAACGAAGAGGAGATAGACTCTTTTGTTTTTGGTTGGAGCATAGAGGCTCATAGATATCTAATATGGAAGCTTCGAGCATACTTGTTTAGGACCGTGCGCCCCCTTTTGTTGTAACAAGGCCACGCCTTGCTTATTTGTAAACCATTAAGGCATTTTGTTTGTACCCTCTAACTTTTTGAACTATATCATATGAAAATGTATTTAATTGTCGAACATGGAACTTGTAAGTTGAAACTATAGTTCAATGAGAAAGAGAATTTTTGAGATAATATTACTATTTAACGTGGATTTATAATCTTTTGGTACTATTCTAATCTTGTTATTTTGGGGGCGTGACATGTCCTAAGTCTCCTCAAAATCAAGAGAAGAAAAAACAAAATCTTTGTTATGGGAATTTTAAACTTGCTGAATGTTGAACAATATGTTCATGTATTAGATATTATAAATGTTTATGTTAATTGTGGAACAACATACATGTTTATGTTTCGAAAATTCATGGGCAGATTAATGTCGAAATGAAAATGTTATATGATTTTTCTTTGTGACAGATTATGTGAAACCGTGGTTCCAAATCGAGCCGCACCGTGTTTAAATGGTTTGGTTCAGATTGGTTCCATGATTTAAATGGATTGGTTTGGCTCCAACTTTTATGGAACCATAGACAACGGATTGGTCCTAATTTTACCCCAAACCAAACCAATTTCGGACAATGCTCACCCCTAGTTGTTAGACTTGGTTTGGTGAATTAGTTAATATGGGTTAGTGGTTATTGTGAGTTGGTCGCTAATTCACAACTTTTGGGGTCTAAAACTGACTTAGTCGCTAATTTACTACTTTTGACGATAAAAATTTTAGTCGCCAATAGTTCCACCAAAAAAAAAAAAAAATGATTTAAGCTTTCAGCAACTAAAATTTTTAGTTGCCAATAAGTTTTGTCACAAATAGCACTACATTTACAAACCAAATATTTTAGTCGTCATTGTACTTTACGACTAAACATTTTAGTAGCCAACAATAAATATTTTAGGCCCATTATATTTTATGACTAAACATTTTAGTCACCAAAGGATGCCATATATTTTCGTGACTAAAAATTTAGTTGCCAAAAGTTTTTTTTCCTCATCTTATTTATTTTTGCTACTAATTATTTGGTCGTCAAAAGTGCTTATTTTTTTATTTTTTTTATGATTTTTTTTAAAACTATAAACCATACTATATTACTTAAAACTTAATTACATCATTTGCTAGTTCATGTGCTGGTTGAATTACATCTCTTCCTGCCTTACTATTGCAAAAGTAGTCCAAACACTTGGCATAATATATAATATCATTAATAATAGTGCAACATGTACCTTGTATATAAACAAAACAATACATATACTGATTGTATTATCAATTATTCCACAACATGCACATATTTCACTTTCAACTATCCAAAAATTTTAACTTTAATGTCAAGTTCCAAATGTAGTATAAATTCCATACAAATCAAGTATAATCCAACCTAAAATACTTTTATTTGGCATTTTTAGTCATCGAATGTGTATTTTCTTGTAGTGATTGGGTGGGGGTGCGAAGTTGTTAGATTATGCTTTAGTGAGTGTCCAAATTGTTATGGGGTGTGGAGCTAGGTGGGTAAAAGTGTGGTATTTTGAAGGAGGGATGGTTTTGGTATTATGTGGAGATCCTTAGAAATTTTATTAATATTTAAATTTTATAAGTGGAAATTCAAAAAAATGGAGGACCCTTAGAAAAAAAGTGGAGACTATTTGCGACACCCTAAAATAACCAACTTACTAATTTGGTAGTGTTGGACCTCACACAAGCATCAAGCATGTCAAGCCTATGTACTTCGTTTGGCTACTAAACAGGATGTTTGGATAGAATGATTTCGCAAGAAAAGAAAAAAAAAATTTAATTTATTTATTCATATCACTCGTTTGGATAAATAAAGAGGAGAAAATTTGAGTAAAATGAAGAGAACCTTAATAACCCTATTTTGAGCCTCTCCAAAAGTGGTGAGATTTGGAAAAGAAAATAAACCAAATACCAAAGAGCAATGTTATACACAATTCCATTTCTTATCTTATTTTCTTACTTAAAGGCGCAAATCAATAGAGCTTACTATTAGAAACAATCTTATGTGTAAAACGAAAACAGAAACAAATCAAACAAAAACAATAAATTGACCTACAAAATTTATTTACGAAAACATAAAAGAACTTCAAAGATCTAGTCGAGTGTGTGACACTCTGTCCTTAAGATAGATTTGCCGCCGCACAAGTGCTCATGGATTTAATGGCGTCTATCTCCCAAGATATAATGATCAAATGTGGATTGTAAAAGCACATCAAACAGCTATGTTTTGCAGTCTCTTAAAGCTCTCTGAAAACTAGTATGAGGAATGATTCAAGGAAAGAGCAAAAATAGGAAGGAAATTCAATGAATTAAACTACAGAAAGAGTCTGAATTTATCGGCATAGTGGTGTCTGTTCGGAAGGGTAAAAAACCCTCCAAACAAGCATGAGTTTGAATCGTCGAAGAAGAAGAAGAGAGGTGATGGAGAAGGCATTGTTTCGAAAATGAAATTTGAATTCGAATTCGAAATTTTCCTGCAAATTTTTGAATTAATTTGTATTCGAAATTTAAGTTTTCTTGCATGAATGTGAAAAAATTCAAATGAATTTTGTCTAAAAAAATTAAAGGTAGGACCCGATCCATAACCCACACCACGTACCTGCGCCCAGCCCAGCTTGGGTCGGTTGGATAGATAGCGGCAACGACATACACGCACGCATGTGGTGTTGAACTCAAAGCATGCTTGGTCCATAACTCTCCCCTGTACAAAACTTGGATGTTCTCTAGGGCCCATCCCAAGTGTGTCAACTTAAAGTTTATATACTCATATAAACTCTCTCATTGTTTCAATGTGAGACAACACAAATAGAACAACCCAGATTGTCTCTTCAACTTCCAAATTTTCAAAGCCGAAAATAACGTGAACTTCCCATTCATTCATAAATGATTTTGATGAACGGACTTTGAGGTGTGATTTACCATGTGATAAGGAACACATCACCACTCGGACCAACCTCAAAAGATGTGTGGGTCCCACTTGAATTTGGGCTCAAAGTTGGCCCAAAACAAGCCTATAAAAACCATATTTCCAATAATCCCCTGCATGAATGGAATTGATGTAAAGAAATGCAACAACATGATAATTCTAAAGAGAGTCCAGAAATCGAAGATATTTTATATAGGATAGGTTTTGGCTTTGAACCTTCCCTGTAAGACACTATTAGATTTACTGGCTAATTAGTGAATATGATATCTTGAATTGTTTAGTCGTTTGTGTAAACCAAAACAATAGAACTCACGCAACATATTTCTAGACACAATTTGGTTCTTGTGATTGTGTTCATTTTGGTCCTGAACAACCTGGTACTTCATGAGTGCTCTAAAGAATTGTAGCCCTAACAATTCTCATAAAATTGGCCTAGTTCATACTCATATAGGTGATTATTATGAAGAGTATCCTGTCATACTTCACTAGGTATTCCTAGATATAAGAATCATTAAAAGCATTGCTTGCCCTAACACGTTGTAGACATTACTATTTCATCATAGAAATGGGTAGGAGTTTGACTCCCCAGTGATCCTTATGAATCACACACAACTCAGTTGTCCTTTTGAACCTAGATCTTGAGATCTCTAGTCAACTAGGTTGGGTTGCCATTGTGGTAGCTCTTACTTAATAGGCTTAAGTTTCATTCCCCTCGATAAATTCTCAACTCACTCTTTTGCTAACCCTTTGGTTAGTGGATCTGCTATATTGTCCTTAGACTGCACATATTCAATGGAAATAATTCCATTAGAGAGTAATTGTATCACAGTGTTATGTTGACGATGAATGTGTCATGATTTGCCATTATACATATGATGTTGTGCTCTGTCTATTGCCGATTAACTATCACAATGTACACATATAGCTGGCACAGGTTTCGGCCATATTGGAATATCTTTAAGAAAATGACGAAGCCATTCTGCTTCTTCTCCAGCTTTATCTAAAGCTATAAACTTTGATTCCATAATAGACCTAGCAATGCAAGTCTATTTGGAAGATTTCCAAGACATAACCACACCTCCAAGAGTAAAGACATATCCACTAATACATTTTGAGTCTCTTGTATCTGATATCTAGTTTGCGTCACAGCATCCTTCAAGTACTATTGGATATCGAGTATAGAGCCCAATGTTATGAGTAAATCTGGGGTATCTTAGAACCCTTATAATTGCTTTCTAGTGCTCTACCCTTGGGTTACTCGTATATTTGTTTAATTTACTTACTATATATGCTATATTTGGACAAGTGCAGTTTATCAAATACATTAAGCTCCCAATAATCTGGGCATATTCTAATTGAGAAATACTTTCCTGTACATTCTTGGAAAGAAACAGATTAATAGCTATAGGTGTTCTAACAATATGATCATCATCTTTGCTAAATTTCTCATGTATTTTCTCAATGTAATGTGATTAAGACAAAGCATATCCTTATGATGTTTTAGTAATCTTCATACCAAGAATTACATTAGTAATTCTCATATCCTTCATGTCAAAATGTTTATTTAACATTTTCTTGGTAGCTTTAATCATGTCATTATTGCTTCTTATGATGAACATGTCATCAACATAAAGGCACACTATGACATACCATTTGTCCGTGTTCTTGATATAAATACATTTGTTACATTTATTAATCTTAAAATCATTTGATATCGTTGCATTGTCAAATTTCTCATGCCACTGCTTTGGCACTTGTTTTAAACCATATAATGATTTAACCAATTTACATACTTTTTTTTCTTTTCCTGGAACAAAAAATCCTTTTGATTGTTCCATTTAAATTTCTTCATTTATTTCACCATATAAGAAAGTTGTTTTTACATCCATTTGATGAATTTCAAGATTATACAATGTTATAATGACAATTAGCATTCTAATGGATGTTATTCTAGTAACTGGCGAGTATGTGCCAAAGTAATCAAGGCCTTCATTTTGTCTGTACCTTTTGACCACAAGTCTTGTATTGAATTTGTCAATTGATCCATTTACTTTCATTTTACTCTTGAAAATCCACTTGTATCCAAGAGGTTTACATCCCTGTGGCAAATCCACCAATTTCCATGTGTGGTTTTGTAATTCAACTTTGCTACAACCCCTTTCCATAAAGGACCCTCAGGATTAGACGTTACTTCTTTAAAAGTTGAAGGCTCATTTTCTGACAAAAAAGTCAAAAAAATCTAGACTAAAAGATTTTAAGGTTCTAGTATGTTTACTACGCCTAGGTTCCTCTTTTTAATTTTTATCTAACTCTTGTTCTAGTACTTAATCTTGTTCTTGATCGTTACTAGCAATAGATTCATAAGATATTTTGTTAGTGCTAGTCTTTTGTCCAGTTTTGTTAGGAAACACATGTTCAAAAAACAATATATTCATACACTCGATAATAGTATTTACATGCATTTCTGAGTGTTCTGATTTATGAATCAAGAACCGATATGCACCACTATTATTGGCATAACCGATGAATATACAATCAACGATTTTCAGACCTGTCTTAGTCTTTTTAGGACTAGGAATAGTCACCTTAGTCAAACACTCCCACACTTTTAAGTATTTGTAAGATGGTACTCTTCCATGCCATATTTCATAAGGTGTTTGATTTACTTTCTTTCAGAGTATTTTATTGAGAATATAATTTGCAAAAAGTATTGCTTCTCACCACAAGTTTTGAGGTAATCTAGAACTTATCAACAAGTCATTTATCATTCATTTTAAAGTCCTATTTTTCCTTTTAGCAATGCCATTTTGCTGAGGTGAGTAAGGAGCGGTGGTTTGATGAATTATTCTATGCTGTTTACAAAATTCACCAAAAAGTGATTCGTATTCACCGCCTCTATCACTTTTTAAAATTTCAATTTTCTTACTAAGTTGATTTTCAAATTCATTCTTATATTGAATGAAAGTTTCATCCTTGATTCGAATTAAATAAACATAACCATATCTAGTATAGTCATCTATGAAAGTGATAAAATATTTTTTCCCACCATAAGTTTGAACTGATTTGAAATCACAAATGTCATTATGAATTAATTTAAGTGGTTCTATACTTCTTTCAATTGAATGAAAATGAGTTCTGGTTAATTTTGCTTCAACACAAACTTCACATTTATGATTTGGATCAATTGCAAATTTAGGTAAACATTCTATATTAATTAATCTATGCAAAGATCCATAATTAACATGTCCTAGTCTATCATGCCATAAATTTTAGGACTCAAGCAAGTAAAAAGAATATTATTGATAATAAAATGTACAATAGTTATTATATTCATTTTGAAAATGCCATCAGACATATAACACTGTCCTACATACATCCTGTTTTTGATAAGTATAAATTTGTTACTCTAAAAAACTAGCCTTGTAACGGTTTGGGTCGAGATCCAAGTTTTCTATCAAAAATTAGACTTAATCTGAAAATTTTCTGAGTGTAAAAATTGAAATTTTCAAAACTTACGATTTTGGAAATAATATTTGGTGATAATTGTTCCTTATACATTAAATAGTTTAATTTGATTTTATGAGATTTTCTACGAGGTATTAATTACTTTACTTCAACGTCAAACTTAGAAATTTCAGTTAAAAAATTATTTTTGTACTAAAACTGAAGGAGTCACTTTTTAGTTTAATTGGATTTTAATTTTAATTTTAATTTTTTGTATTCTTCTTTGAATCCAAATGTGGAGTATTTCCTTATTTACATTGTAAACTTAAGTAAATGAAATATAACTGTAAGACTTTAAATTAAAACAAGCATATGGAAATAAGGTTAATGTGCTGGGAGTGCCTTAGAAACTGTGTTGTGTGACTAGCTGTGTTTAGGGTGACCACTCGAGCGGAGATGCGAGGCTCCCAATATTTTCACTGTGAACCTGCAAAACCTCTAAGAGATTGGGTCCATTGCTCTAGCGGTGAAATGTTTGCTCAAGCAATTCCTTCGAGATCAGCACTTTAAAAAGCCATTTTGGGCCACTTTTCTTCATTCTTTCCAGAATTTTCTCTCTTCCCTACCTCTCTTTTAGCCATTGTTAAGCTCCAAGCTCATTATTACCTAGATTTCATCTCCTTAGAGTGAGAATCTCACCCTAGTTCCTTATACAAAAATGATGAACACGACGAGGGTTTTCTATTAATTTGAGCAGATCGTATTTTTGTTGAAGTTAGTCTTCCGCATTTCTTCTTCTCCTTGCTAGAGGTTGGGATTTCTTTGCTTCTCTTCAATATTTTTATTTATAGATAGATGGGTGGTGTGTTTTTATTGTATAAATCTTAAGTTGAAAGAGATTTTCTTGAAATGCATGTAGAGAAATATTAGGGTTTCTAACTCAAAAGAGATTACCTATGATTATAAGTTGATTATGGAAGTTTTGAACTATTGAAATATGATTACACCTTTTAAAATGAAAAGTCCCAATTTTTGTTCAAACCCTAGTTTCAAATTTTTAATTAAACAAGGGGTTTTCTTGAATTAACCTTAAATTCTTGAAATTTAGTCAAGGTTTGGTTGAATTGGGTCTAAAAATTGATTATTAAATATGGTGAGAATGATCATTGAGCAATGGGTTCATGTATAGTAAATAGGTAATGATAATTGGTGTAATAAACTATGTAATACGTATGGAATTAAGTGGGAATATTGTGGAGAATAAATTGTGTTCTTGCATAAAGATAGATTTTACTTTAATTGTTATGTGTTGTGGACATGATTTAGCTTTTGAATTGAAATGATGAATTGTGGAATACAGTTTGGAAAGAGCGTCCATTTCTTTCTGACTTGTGATCAGTAAAGCGTAGTACTTGAATGAGGTTCTGTCTTCCTTCCGGAGTAGCTCCCGATAAAGCGTGTGGATTGTTGGGCTATATGGAGGTTCTGCGTTCCTTGCGGCTAGCCACTGGTAAAGCATGGCGCTTGATAGAGGTTCCAATGTTCCTTCCGGAGTAGCGCTCGGTACACTATATTGGTATGGCTTGGTGAAACTAGTTATCGGCCTGTGGATATTTGTTGAGAATCTTGTGATAATTCCGTTACGTGATTGTGAAAATTGTTAGATGTAAAAGTTAAAGTATGTAAGGTGGAATACATTGTTAGTGAGTTAATTCTTGTAACTCAATTATTTGGAATTTGTTGACTTATGCATGAGTCTAGTGTTATGTGGATTATGTTGGGATGAAGAGTCATATTTAGAAAGCGAAACGTGTAAATGAGACAAGACGGAAAACGAATTGAACAAAATAACTATCAGATGCGAAATGTGTTACGGTGTGCAAGTGTTTGGTGTTTTGGGAATTAATGTGTGAAAGGAGAACTAAAAGTAGTAAATGATAAGTAGGCTTAAAACCTTTATCTAAGGAGACAAGATTTAAGGGAATTACTAGATTGCATTTTTGTAAGATAAATAGTTAATAAAGGGGTTTCTATGAAATGGCAAGTGAGATTTTATGAAAATCTTATCTATTTTTATAATCTATTCTCCATACAAAAGACATATTAATTATATATGTATTTCCTGATAGCATTCATGATCGCATATATTTATTGATCTTATTGTCGGGAATCATTGTAGATCCCTATTGAACCTAGTGTTCATCACATGTTGTTTAACATTTTTACAGGAACGAAGTTGGTGCAATGTATTGAAGATCATGAAGTCCTAGTTCATTAAGACTTCTTAGAGTGTGAATTGTAAATGAGGTGTTAGAGTGTTGTAATAAGGATGTTATCTTTCTATTATATATGATTATTGTGTAACCTTTTATGTAAGCCTTGACGCATGTATTGTGAACATTTGTGTAGAACATTTCTATCATTTTAACTATACGAGACATAACCTTATTTATTTTATCTAACTTGTCTGATTCATGTAACTATAATTTGAAAATGGACGTCTATAAGAAATTTGATAATGTATCCGAGTAATAAAAATTTGGGGTGTGACAAACTTGGTATTAGAGCTAACTGGGTTTGAAAACCTTGAGCTCGTGGAAAGTGGTTTTTACCACAATGGCTTTCACTTTGTTTGGTGAGAACGTTTGCATGTAGATAGCATGAGGTGTAGGAAATTATGTGTTGCATTGGTGTGGGCATGGAGTTAAGTTTCAGAAATAGCACTTGTAGCCGGCTAACTTGTTTTGAGATCTCATTGGAAACGCGTCTGATCAACGTGGTTTTTGGTGAGAGTTCCTTAAGAGTTTCGGGACAAGTGGTCATCCTTGCAGACTTGACTCGATTATGTGATTAAGTGCATAAATTATTTATGTGCTATGCGATTATAATATTGAAAAATCAGAATTTTAATTAATGAAAACCAGAATTTTATTTAAGAAAAATTCAGAATTTTATTTATGGGATGTAGCGATCCCAGTTTTGCCACTTCGCTAAGTATAAATGGGTCGAGCCCAGTCTATAGCAGCCTCGACTGGGGTCGAGTGCGCCCTGTCACCATGGGGTCTAGGGGCAATACTGGTGAGGTTGAGGGGCAGCGCTTCCAAAACAAAAATGCAAAATGCATTCGAAGTTGCTTGTCCGCTCGAGCGGGAGAGCAAGCCGCACGTGCGGATTTCACGGAAGAGCACAGCTTGCACACTGCTAAAAAGGCAGGTGCGAGAGTGAGGTGCGGTGGGTTGGTGAGATCCGAAATTTTTCCCTTTTCTTCTTTCTTTGGGCTGAAGTTAAATCACTTTTGTATATCTCTCTCTCTCTCTAAAAACACTTCCTCTCATTTCTCTCTACATTTCCTACCAAAAACCTCACAAGATCTTTGATTTCTTCAAATCCTTTGGGATTTGAACCTAAGTTCTTCATCAAAGTTGGTTAGCTCCTCGAGGGCTTCGTTGTGTGCGGTGAAGATCGAGTTTGGACACCGTTGATTTTGAGAGTTTCATCTCATTTCTTCTTCAAAACTTGAGGTAGGGATTTTCTTAGAATTATATATATATTTTTGCAAGATCTATCATTCTTCGATAGCTTTGAAAATTGATTGTTAATTCAAGAAGTTGAGTGATTTTGAAAGTGGGTTTGTCTCTTGTTCTTTTAAAATGATCTTATAGGTTTTGATCTTTGTTGATTGAAGAAAAGATGATTTTGAAAAATTTTCTTTCAAAAGATTTGAGTTGTATAGTTTTGGTGAGAAAACCTAGAATTTGGAGATTTTTTTTAAGAGACTGAAAATTATGAATGATATTGTTATATTTATTTTGTGTGTCAAAATAAATGGATGTTTGGAAATTTTCTTATTCATATTTATATAAATGATGAATTTCAGGGAATATGAGAATTGTTGTTCATTTTGAAACTTATTGTTCAAAACGTTGAAATAGTCTTAAAATGACTAATTGTTGAAGATACTTGAGAAGAGGAAATTGTGTTATTCCTTGGGTGATGAATTGGAATAAAAGTATTTATATTCATCTTGTGTTAGGCATATTAATTCATTTGATTACATTAAACTTTGAAAGTTGATTTGAAAACTTGCATTGAGAAAAGAATGTTGAGAAACAAGTTTCCATGAATTAGTTTTGGGGTAAATATAGTGGTAAGTCTTGATAGGTGGTGTAGATGAAATTGAATAGGTGTCCAGCCTTCCAGTTAATACTGATAAAAATGACAGATTATAAGTGTCGAGCTTTCCGGTCAATGCTAGTAAAAATGACAAATTAGTAGTACTTGTATAGTCTACTTGCAGACACCAACCTAGAGATTATCAAAATCGTATTTACCGCCCTTGAAATAAATTATTAAGTTTTGAACAACTGAAATTGTATGATATCATTGAGCATGATGGTTTTCAAAAAATAAAAATGTGATTTATCTTCAAAAAGGGCATAACATGGCATGTGCATTTCATCTCTTGAGACTTGTATAAAATGTATATACTTTATTAAGAATTTCCTACTGGGCTTTATGCTCACCCTACGGAATTTTTGTGCAGGAAAAGATGTAGTGATCCCACCCAACTAGGGGCGTGGAAGTATGTGTGTTGGGAGTACAATGCTCTCATTTTGCTGTGACTTTGTGTGTAAGCCAACGGCTGTGTTTGTATGGGTTTGAATAACCGTTTTGTGTAATCAGGCTCAAGCCTTGGAAACTTGTAAACCCCTTGGGGGTATTTATTTGTTTATTTACTTGTTGTTGGATTAATGTATTGTTGTATGAAGAACTATTGTATCATGTAATGTAAGTTTGGAGATTTATATTCGGTTTTCCTTAAAAGAGCCATGATTGTTGTATTATCATTTGGGCTAGAAATTTGGGGCGTTACATGGGAAATTCCATATAAGAAATAATTTTTGTAAAAAGAATAGATTTGAAAAGGAAATAAAACGAAAAATTATATATAATAGAATAATTCGAATTTATCTTAAGATTATTGGAAACAATCTTCTGTGTATAAAATGAAAACATAAATAAATCAAACAAAAACAATAAATTGACTTACATAATTTATTTATGAAAACAGAAAAGAACTTCAAAGATCAAGTCGACTGTGTGACACTGTCACACCCCAAACCCGGGCATGATCGGCCGTGGCTCACAGGGACTTAGCCCAAGGCACACGTAAGCCTATACATGAACCCAAAATCACAAAGAATAAATGTGATGATAACCCAGAAATAAATAAATCAAAACCCACTAGTGACAAGCCACAAGTATAAATGGCAAAGCCAACCGTAATCAATACCATTTAAACTTATGGGATATAAACAGCTCACATATCAAAATAATCTTAAATAAACCTCAATAAGAATAAAAAGAAATATGCACAGACTTGACATAACAATCTAAAACAAAATAAATGAATGTCCTAAAGGTCCATGCAATCAAATCCCCGCTATGCCATGAGTTCACTCTAAGTCCTTCTACCACCTGGAAATGGTAAACAACTAAGTCAGCTAATAGCTCAGTGAGTAGCAACATGGATAGTATATACAGTTTTGAAAACAAGGATCAATTCCAAAATAAGATATATATATATATATATATCACAGAAACTAGATCGGCATATAGTTTGGTAAAGATAATCTGTTTAAAAAAAAAGATTTCACAGTTCAATAGTTAAAATACTCATGTCTCTCAAGAACATGATAAATGACATTTTCCACTTAAAACAGATTACAACATGAACACAAATAATTTTCTAGGTACCAAGAAATAACAAGTAACATGCCACACAGTTTTCAAGGCTATAAGCCCCGTTAGATCCAATACCGAACTAAGAGTCTTCCTCAGGGTGGCAACCCGGGCCTTTTCTCTAAGACAATCCGATTGAAGGTCACCTAGCTTAACCTAATTCTTTTCCTTACAATCGTTGAGCACTAGAGTCATTACGGCCCAACCCGGATCTGTTCCCTAGTGGCCAGAGTCACCACACATAGTGGAATAATTTCCCTGGACTAAAATACACAGATGGTCTCAATAATCAATACACATCCGTTTCACAAAACATGGTAGTTCACCATTATAAACATGAGACCAAAACAAATAGTTTACACTATGCCAAGTTCACACATGCTTCAGAAATAATTTAATTCCATTGATAATATAATAATTTATTAAAACAGTTTAATCCTGAAACAATAATTAAATTTTCCATCAGTTCAGGGTAGGAGAACATTTATAAAAATATGTAGCATGAAACTACTCACCTGAAAATGAATAATATAATCCTTGAATAGAGTATGAAAGTCCAACTAGTACCCTGAACCAAGTATGAAGACTACACGTCACTACTAATTTAAAAATACTAAAGAGAATAATAAACTAAGTACCTCATACTAAAGCGCACTAACATAGCTCAACCCCACTCACCGTTACTCTTAAATGATACCTAAATTCATGTTCTTCAAGGTCTAAATTTACCCAAGACATGGGTTCCGATTGAAACTTAACTAAAAGTAACTTTCAGATAAAACAGAATTTTAAACAAGCTTTCCTAATCTATTTGCTAACTTTGAAAATTACAAAACCCACCCCACATTGTTCGTAAAATTGCAAAACCCTCTAGATATTAACTAATATATCCTAATTTTCAAACCCAATTGGTCTTACTTGATTTGCTTATCAAAATAATTATCTGTAATTAATTATATCTAAACAGGTTGTTTTCTGCAGCACTTTAAAGAAATTAATGGTTCTCTTATTATACATGAGCAATCAATGCAAGGCTAAAAATTTACAAAACTAGACTCGTAACCGGTTCTAATGACACTAATTTGATAATTTTCAGATCTATACCCAAAGAGAACGATGCTTCCGAACTTACTGTTTTAAATCAGTTTTCTAGACAGATTTGAACGCATCAGTTTATATGGATTTTGACTCCCAAAATTTATGAGAAAACTCATATATGAAATTCAATATGTAATTAATTTACTGTAAAAATTTCAGTTCAAAATTCATTCGTTTGATATGGTTCCTTGATTTTTAAAGTTTGTGATTATGTGCAAAATTCTAAAGATATCCACCCACCATTTAAGCACAAGTTTTGCTCCTTAATTTACTTTTAGATTTCTTTAAAACGAAATATATACACAGAGATTGTTATAATACAAAAGGTAAGCCAAGACTAAACTATTATTATGGGTCACTCATGCACTAATATTTGCAGCCCCAAATAATATACCCAGCACCATAGTTACATCCGCAATATGCACTTCTTGCTTTCAAAAGAAATCAACTACACCCAAAACCTTCCATCACCAACCATTAATTTTTCACACCACCATCCTTCATCCTCACAAGACAATGATCTCAGCAATTAAATGACTACACCATAGCCTTACCTAAAAGAAACAATAGCATACATGAATATATATAAAATACTTACTTGGTCCTTCCTTCAATCTCCCTAGAAAGCAACCCTTCTCTCTCTCTCTCTCTCTCTCTCTCTCTCTCTCTCACGGCGGCTGTGAAGAATAAATAAGAAGGTAGGGATTTGTGTATATTTTATTTAATACTAGTGGTTGGATACACCTAAAGCGTGTGTAGGTCAAATATATAAATAATATACAAAATGCATATATAAGTTATATGCAACTCAAATAGTAAGAGCCTTATTTATTAATTTTGTGGTCTAGAGTTCAAGTCACACCCTCTTCTCTATTTTTTTTTTTTTAATAATATATCTTGCCTCTAAATTAAAGACTTTAACTATAAATTTATTTTAGGTTTAAATTAATTAAAAGATCCTCCAATAATATTTAATTTGCACTTTAAGATTCACCATCAAGATATTTGAGATTGTAAAATTATTATTATTTAATTATTTACTTTATTTTTATATTCGGGTTCTCACAGATACTCTGTCCATAAGATAGATTTGCCGCCGCACAGGTGCTCACAATTTAATGGCATTTGTATGGACAAAGAAAAATCACGTACTTGTTGATAAAGAAATCCAACGAAGAAGATGAATCAGCGCCACCATGCTATCACTATATGCAAGACAAAACACCCCCAACCGTAGCCGGGGGCCTCCGACGCCCAAGTCAGTCCTCCAATATTATTATAATATTTAATGGACTAATTCATAAAGAGAAATTGCATATCTCAACACATAATGGTGTTGCCTATTTATAATATCCAGTGATTTACTTAGCAAGTAGTTTGAATGTTTCAGTAGTCCTATCCCAAACGATCTCTGATTGTTGAGGACTTCTATATCGATAAAATTTCATATCCTGATAGGTTTTGCACAACATAAAACACTAATGCAGTGTTTGATAAGAATTTGATAATTTATAATTACGCCACGTGGCAATATCGAGGCCCACATAATTCCTGTAGTTATTCTTATTCCCTTTCAATTGCCCCCAAGCTTTCATTCTCTTTGAACCCAGTGAAAGAGTGAAAGCTTTATGTTGTTCTGATAAAAATAGCCGTGTAATAATGCCTAGCTAAAACCATACATGGGTGCTACGGCTTATTCCAAAATGCATAACTTTATTAGGACTTATTTCGAAAATGCTTAATCTTATTAGGCCTTATTCCAAGAACACCTAATCTCGTTAGGACTTATTCCGAAAATGGCTAGCCTTGCTTGGACTTATTCCAAAAATGCCTAACTTCATTAGGACTTATTCCGAAAATGCCTAGCCTTGCTAAAACTTATTCCAAGAATGCCTAACCTCGTTAGGATTTATTCCGAAAATGCCTAGCCTTATTAGGCTTATTCCAAGAACGCCTAATCTTGCTAGGAACTACCAAAACACCAACTTGCTTATTGACAAGCAAAACCCGCTCAGCAAGAAATCCCATTGTTGGACAAACCGCCAATCTACTCTACAAAAATTTTTAAAGTTGGTCACACCTGCCAACCCACTTTGCTGAGTAAAACCCACTCGACAAAGATTTTTCAAGTTTGTCAAACCTGCCAACCTACTTTGCTAAGCAAAACCCGCTCTAAAAAGATTTTCAAAGTTGGTCAAACCTGCCAACCTACTTCACTGAGCAAAACCCGTTCGACAAAGATTTTTCAAGTTGGTCAAACCTGCCAACCTACTTTGCTGAGCAAAACCCGCTCTACAAAGATTTTCAAAGTTGGTCAAACCTACCAACCTACTTCACCAAGCAAAACCCGCTCGACAAAGATTTTTCAAGCTGGTCAAACCTGCCAACCTACTTTGCTGAGCAAAACCTGCCTTACAAAGATTTTCAAAGTTGGTCAAACCTGCCAACCTATTTCGCCAAGTAAACCCGCTCGACAAAGATTTTTCAAATTGGTCAAACCTGCCAATCTACTTCACCAAGCAAAACCCGCTTGATAAAGATTTTTCAAAGTTGGTCAAACCTGCTAACTTACTTCGCTAAGCAAAACCTACTCAACAAAGATTTTTCAAGTTGGTCAAACATGCCAACCCATTTTGCTCGACAAAGATTTTCAAAATTAGTCAAACCTGCCAATCTACTTTACCAAGCAAAACCGCTCGATAAAGATTTTTCAAGTTGGTCAAACCTACCAACTTATCTCTTGCCCAAACCAACTTGGCAAAGAGATAAAATTTGTAACCAAAGGGTAACGTAATTCATATTGCCCCCATGATCCATAAAGCGCAAACTCCATCTCAGCATATTTGACCCAAATAATAGTCTTCATCCACGTTTGGTATAAAAAATCATATTTTTCAGATAATAAAAATCTGATATAATAATTTGATCTTCCATGTATTCGTGGTTGGAATAGTAATGCATAAACTCTGTGCTCCATAGATAATCAAAATTCGACATAATGTATAAAATCTATGCGCCGTAGAATAATAATTGATAATAATACCTTCATGTCCAGCATGATAATGCATAAAACCCATACGTCATAGATAATAAAAATCCGATATAATGCATAAGATTTATGCTCCGCAACATAATAATTGATAATCATGCCTCCATGTCCAAAATAATAATACAATAGGAAAAATCTTACTCCACAGAACTGCTCTATTCTCTCATTGAATCAGGTTTGGCGCTGAACAAGACAAATTGATTCATGTCCACAAAGTATAGCATGCCATAATATTACTTCATAAGAATCTTTGTTTCAGAAATTTCAAGCCAAAAGAAGATCCAAATACCTCAAATAAAATTAGTGATGTTAGGCTATAGCTTGATGTGACCCAAATTAAATTTAGGGGCAATCAAATCACATTTACGAAGCTTATGCATTGTTCCACTAGCAAAGCTGCTATAGCATCATTATGGACATATTGCTTTACATGGCTTGGGAATATGTCTCTTAGCCAATTTAATACTTTTTCCTGATTCGTTGGTTGGTTAACACTAGATACATCCAAACAAATAATACTATATGAACAAATCTCTTTCAACTTGAATTTAAAAAGGTTTCTGCTATAACCTGTTCTAATGTATCTCTGGCTGCAATTTAAAATCAATGTTGATGTATCTTCGTGTTGATAACTGTGAATTCATCTTCTTTGTAAGATTTAGTCGATTCCCATAGACGGTGCTAGTTGTACGGGCAAAGAAAAATCACGTACTTGTTGATAAAGAAATCCAACGAAGAAGATGAATCAGCACCACCACGCTATCACTATCTGCAAGACAAAACACCCCCAGCCGTTGCCGGGGGCCCTCCGACACCCAAGTTAGTCCTTCAATATTATCAAAATATTTAATGGACTAATTCATAGAGAGAACTTGCGTACCTTAACACATAAGGGTATTGCCTATTTATAATATCCAGTGATTTACTTAGCAAGTAGTTTGAATGTTTCAGAAGTCCTATCCCAAACAATCTCTGATTGTTGAGGACTTCTATGTCGATAAAATTTCATATCCTAATAGGTTTTGCACAACATAAAACACTAATGTAGTGTTTGATAAGAATTTGATAACTGTCATACACATGATAATTTATAATTACGCCACGTGGCAATGTCGGGACCCACATAATTCCTGTAGTTATTTTTATTCCCTCTCAGCATCTATCTCCCACGATACAATGATCAAACTTAGATTGTAGAAGCAATTCAAATACTATACCCAGCGAACCATAACATATGTTTTGCAGTCGCTTAAATCTCTCTAAAGACTAGTATGAGGAATTATGCAAGGAAAGAGCAAAAACAGGAAGAAAATTCAATGAATTGAACTGCAGGAGGAGTCTAAATTTATAGGCATAGTGATGTCTGTTCGGAAGGGTAGAAAACCCTCCAAATAGGCGCGAGTTTGAATCGCTGGAGAAGAAGAAGAAGAGAGGTGACCGGAGAAGGCATTGTTTCGGAAATGAAATTCAAATTCGAAAATTTTCCCACAAATTTTTGAATTAATTCGTTTATGAATTTTAAATTTTCCCATAAGAATTTGAAAAAATTCAAACGATTTTTGTCCAAAAAATTAAAGGTAGGACCCGACCCATAATTGGCCAGGCTGGACAGAAGGTGGCAGCGCATGTCTTCAACTTCCTACTTTACGAAGCCACATTGTCTCTTCAACCCAAATTGAACAATCCACATTGTCTCTTCAACTTCTAACTTCACGAAGCCAAAAATGATGTGAACCTCCCATTCACTCATAATTGGTTTTGACGAACCCACTTCAAGGTGTGACTTACCATACAGTAAGGAACACGCCACCACTTGGACTCACCTCAAAAGACATGTGGGTCTCGTTTGAATTTGGGCTCAAAGTTCGCCCAAAATAAGCCTATAAAAACCATATTTCCAGCATCTACACCAATAAGTGCACATGAAGCTCATCCACTTATGTCTAACAGTGAAAAAAATAGATAAGAAAATTGATTATATATATCATTTTCACTATCCTTTCACATATAGAAGAAATAAATAAATAAATAACACCTATGAAAAAGGTTAATTCAGTAATATAATATGATATCATCTCATTTTTCATTTATTTTATATAATTTACTCAAACAAGATCATAAATATATATATATATATATTTTTTGATCGGCAAAAAATCTTCATTGGTAGAAACATACAAATTATGATAGAGAACATCAATAAAGAGGAGCTCGGAGCTAGCACAAGCTCGAAGCTCCAATTGGTGAGAAACCAACAGGAAAATAAAGAACAGAAAATCAGACTAAAAAAGAACAGAACAGAAGACAGACCATCACCCAAACAGATCAGCCACAAAAACTCTGAACCAGCAAGCTACACTGCCTTGAAAACTACTCTGCCTTGAAAACTACTCTGCCTTGAACTCCACTCTACACTGCCTTGAGCTACACTCCCTTCAATCATTCAACAAAACTTCCAGACAGTGACAAAAACAACAGATCATCACCCAAACGGATCAGAACATCACCCAACAGATCAGCCATAACAACTCTGTAGCAGACTCTATACACTGCCTTGAACTACACTCCCTTCAGTCATTTAACAAGACTTAAACCAGCACATACCCTGCTGCCTTAAACTTCATTCAAATAAACCAACCATTTCAAAAAGCAAGAAGCAAACCTCCAGACAGTGGCCATGCTCCCAAACACCAAGTGCCACATCAACAGAACATCCATGAACCAATACAGACATCAGCAGTAGCATACAGCAGCAGAGCAACAACAGAACCAGTAGCATTAGCATACACCAGCAGATCAGCAAACACAATAAGACAGCATACACCAGAACCTACCCTTCAACCCCATATGTGATACAAAACAAATCACAGCAGCCATCATTCAGGCTATTGCAAACAAAGTGTAATTTTTCTCTAATAAAACTGAATTTCTTTCGCCAATCAAAACAAACAAACAAACAAGAACAATAAAAAAGAAGGAAGAACATTAATAAAATCTCATAGCCCAACTCTAGGTATATTATATATAATGTTGAAACATAGATTGGCATACATATAGAGTTCTTAAAAATCATAAATAGCCCCATCAAACATAATCAAGATACAGCAACACTCGGTGCGAATTGATGTGAATATATAAATATGTGGATATAGTCTAACCAATCTATATATATATATAGATAATAGATAATGAAGGGTGTACTAAGTATTGAGTACAGAGAGATCATTTTGGAGACATCTGGAGAGGAAGAAAACCATGGCGAAGAGTGGCTTCCCAGATTTTGTGATTGTCGAACACCATGTTGCCACATTCATTCACTTTCCAGCCTTCTAAACCATGTACTATCCCTGCTATTCTCCATGCACTCATCACCCGTCTCGGCAACCAGTTCTGTCACCCACATATTCCATGCAAACTTCATTAGATCCACATTTCATTCTTTTAAAAAAAATTAAGGATAAAATGATTAAATATAACATTTTACATAAAATAAATAAATAAATAAATAAGAAAAAGTTTTATGCATTGTTATATAGGAAACTTGACTACTTATGCTTAGTTGGGTATGTGTCCAACTGAGTGTATCGGACATGTGTCTTATACCCTTATGCCAATATCAATGATTAGATATGAGTAATAATTATTGAAGTGTTAACCACCAACTCGTTTAAAAGTTTAAAAGCTGGTAGAGATAAAATTTTATTATTTATATTATGTTCTCAACATACACCTCATGGGTGACTAGGCTTTCTTTTATGAGCAAGCCAAACACGTGCAAGCATTTTAATTTTAGGGTAGACAATGAGATTCAAACACAAAATCTATTGCCTACTTTGGTACGTTATTGAAGTGTTAACTACCAACTCGTCCAAAAGCTTAAGCATAAATTTTTATTAAAAAATCTTGAGGGGACGAGTATTAAATTTGTTTGAAAAATAAAAAATAAAAAATTGGGGGCCTAACCTATATAGTTTAAAAAATTTCCTAACTAATACTACCATATTTAAGAAGATTTTTCAAAACTTTGAGGTGGCACTGGCAGTTGACCCTACCAACTGTCCCCTCGGTGCATCCTGGGCCGACCCTGCTCTATGCTTAATCATTCTCTCTTTTTCAAAATATTTGATGTCAATAGACAGTTCTACAATAATCTACACCAATCAATAATAAATATTGGTGACAATGTTGAATTTGATTTTTGTGTTCAAATTTTGAGATTAGACATGCTTTTCAAAACAATAAAAACAGTATCATATTCATTTTTAAAATCAAAAGCCTCAAGAAAAAGATAATGAATCACAATATGAAAGAAGAAGCTACAATATCTCAGTACCTCACATGAGTCGACATTCTGGAGATACTTAGGGGTGATCATGGCGGGAGTGGTGTAGTAGAAGCAGTCGTTCCGCATTTTCTGAGGAGGAAATTGTGAGAATGGGATGAACAATGTTCCTTTTGATGCCTTCATTTGCTCTTCTTCACTCAATCCATCTCCCACTAACCATGTCTGCAAAATTTCATAATTTACATCTCAAAAATTGTTTTATACCTAATTTAATCTAATATTTGTTGCTTTGCATTGCATACTTTTGTAGAAACCAAATTGATATATAAGGTAAATTATAGAAACCACTACTGTAATTTGTCTTAAATTTTAATTTATCTTTATGAGATTTATACGATATATTTACAACATTTTTTAAAAATTACTAGGTTACTGGTAGTTTATAGAGCATGATTTCTATTTATCGGGTGTTCCTTTTTTTATCATTTTCGAATTTCAAAGCATAGGGTCAAAAGATTGTGATGTGGTATATTCATGATGGGTTGGGACTCTCTCAAGTTCACTTCTGAAGTTGAGAGAAATTGTTCATCTTTTTCTGTCAACATTTATTGATGTGGATGAGTAGAATGAAGCTCTGAGTCATTGCATTTAAACTCCACCCATGTACCAAGAAGAAACTTTTTGTGAAGCAAAGAAAATTTTAAAAAAAATGAAGGGATTAAATTAAAATGATTAGGAAATTTACCTTTGCAGCATAGCTTTTAGCAAGGACCAAATTACTTGCAACCTGAGTACCAAGCATTGCCTTAAGCTTGTGATACTCATCCTCATAGAGTGTGCATACCTAATATAGACTCAAGTTTGTGTTAGTACATGAAGCAAACTCAAAAATGACTTGGGCAGGGTTTGAGATCATGTTAAGGTCAAATTACTTCTCCATCACATGATGAGACTCTCTTAACTTGATTGTGAAGCACTTCTTTTGGGATAGCAAGATAAAAAGGAGAATGGGAATGGAAGATCTGATGTTTAAAATTACCTGAATGCCCCTTTGGCATAAAGCAAAGGCTAAGGAAGAAGCAACTTTGGAAATAGTGGATGTGAGGAGGACTTGGGTTGTTCCTTTTGGAATGGTGTCTAACACAACTGCAACTGCTAAGCTACTCCCATCCACCACTTTCACTTTGAGGTTGGGGTGCCGTCGGATGTAAAGCTCACCATTCATATTAAGCTCCTCCCCCTGCAACATTGAGAGAGAGAGAGAGAGAGAGAGAGAATACTATATCAATTCCAATGTATCTTGGACAAACTCACATTCTCACATCACAAAAACATCTTAAATTACAGGGTGAAGTGCAAATGATACAAATTGTAAGGGATAAAGTAAAATTTGTCCAAAATTATATTGTAACGCGATTCTTGCACAATAAAAGGAAAATTTTATCCTCACAGAACATTTATCTAAAAAAAATCACCACAAGAATGTGGCACTGTTATTTTTCTAAATAAAAGATGACTTCATAATGTTTTTTTAGTTTATTTATGAAAGGTCCACATTGAGTCTTACAAAAATTTATACAAAAATCAGGACAAATGATGTGCCATTATTATATTTGTAAATAAAAGACATCTTAATTAATGTTTGTTTTAAAATAAAATGACCACATTAAAATCACATCATTTTATACAAACAATTTATATATTTGTATGTTATAGACATAAAATTATTAGAAGTATTAGATTTACAGAAAGAGAACATAGAAAAATATCATATATTACAAATTCATCCAAGGTGAATTATAAGTCAATATTAAGATATATATATATATATAGAGAGAGAGAGAGAGAGAGAGAGAGAGAGAGAGAGAGAGTGGCAGCAACTTGCCTGATTCATAAGACCAAGACTCAACACTTCAACGCCTTTTTCCTCAGCATCCAGTATAGCTTCCTCAATTAAGCTATTGATAGACTCTCTTTGCCATTGCATAAAGTACTGTAAAAAGCAGGAAAATGACATACATACATATATAACCAGAAAAACCAAACACCCAAAGCAATACAAAATATACATGAATTAACAAAATTTTATGGAATATAATTGATGCAACTCACTTTTGAAAATACTTGTCAATTCATATATATTCTGTATCTAGTTTTGTGATCCATTTTAATATTTCAAAATTTATTCCATACATATACATATCTTTATTCATATTAAATACACAAGAGAAAAAAAATGAATTAAAATGATTCTCACTTGAATGTTGTACTTAGGTATAGCCCATGTCTGCAATTTGAGATTTTTTAAGACATTTCTCTCCACAATGAAGGTACGACCATAAATCCAAGTAACCATCATCGTCCAAAATGTCACAGGCCACATTAGCCACAAGTACCATTTTGAAGTGTGAGGTTTCGAG
Organism: Camellia lanceoleosa; assembly: GCA_025200525.1. NCBI lineage: Eukaryota > Viridiplantae > Streptophyta > Magnoliopsida > Ericales > Theaceae > Camellia > Camellia lanceoleosa. The sequence goes on along the minus strand of CM045763.1, from coordinate 132,235,368 downwards.
GCCAAATATGCAAACCCTAGCCGAATGTGATAGATCGAGTCTGGTGTTGTTAGATGCGTGAGATGCACTACATTGGGCAACTCTTCTTGCCTTGCAAGCGAAGCTTCATATAGTGAATCCGTGGAAAAGTCCACGGTACCATAGATGTAATCGTAAATTGGCATGAAAAGTGAGTAATTGGTCCGAAATTGAGTGTGATGGAGAGAATGATACCTACAACAAATCAAGCATGTAATTAATAAAGGACACAAGCATGTTTGTTACAGTTTGTTCTAAGTTAAAAGTTAATAATCTATTTATAAGCAAAATCTAAAAGCATTTCTCATTATTTTTAGGAAATATTTTTTAATTTATTTAAGTTATTTTTACGGTATAAATTGGATGTAGAAGTTACAACATATGGCTTGATTTAAAGTCTCAAAATAAAATAAAATTAAAATTAAGTAATAAGTACCGTATTTAAATTGCAATCGACAAGAATAAAAGGACATTTTTGGTACAATTTATTCCAAGCTAGAAGTTCATAACTTATAAGCAAAATCTAAAAGAACCTGTCTCCTAGCTTCATAGTAATTATTATTTTTTGATCATAAATTATAAGCAAAAATTGCAATAAATAATTAACAAGGACTCAAAAATAATAATAATAATAAACAAAGCTTAAGCACCCTCAAATGTTGTACTAAACTCTCTAAAAGTCTAATTATCTAACATATCAGGACTCATGGTATAACTTGGTGGAGTAATATTATTTTTACAGAATTTTTATTAAAATAATGTGACAGTCCTATTTTTATAATTAAATATTATTTTAGTGAGAATTTTATTTTAAAATAATAAATTGCAACAAAATTACATTGTGCAATACTTTTTGTTTATATATCATTGGGAAATTATATTCCACATTTTTTGCACTCGTAAGGAACCCATCATCTATCAACTAAAATGGTCTTGTATCATCCGTTATGGGTAAGGATCAATGACTTGGACGTCCACACCTCTCAAGTAGGATCTTTTGTCTGAATTTCTCAAATCTCATTATTTTAAGGCATCATTTTTATCATATGATAGGCATTTTTATCTTAATCGTCTGATGGAGATCAAGTGAAGGCGGCGGAGTAGAGTGAAGGTGAAGGTGGAGGTGGGGTTGGGGTTAGGGTTAAGGTTAGGTTGGAAGGATAGAGATGGGGTCAAAATTATAATAAAAAAATAGAAGAATGGGGGATGGAAAAAAATAAAGTGTAAATAGTAGTCCTCATTAGAAATTAACTTGGACTAATTAATATATATAAATATTAAAAATAGAATTTTTGAAAAAATCTCCCAAAAAAAATTTAGTTGAACCAATACACTAGCAGTTACTATTCTACTAATGGTGAGAAAGTGGCAGATCGAATATAAAGAAAAGACATTTGATATTTATAAAGGAATAGAATTGATATTCCTACTCAAAACTATCTGTATATTCATTTCAAAATTTTGTTAGTGTTTAAAATTTCACATTATATGATTACTTTTTTCGATATAAAAATGATAATTTTATAAATTTTTATACAAAATTTATAATAAAAATAATATAACGGTGATATTCAATGACAATTGTTTTTATTCAAAATAAAGAGATGCAAAAATATCACATCATTTTGCATAGAAATTTTATATATAAATTCTATTTATATATCAGTGTTTTCTCGATGTATGCACAAAAATAAAAAATTAAATATAAATAAATAAATAACATCAATATAATAGGGCTTACTTTTTTTGGTTAAAATAATAAAGATACCAATAAATTAGAATAGTTTTTTCGTATAACATTATGCTAATTTTTACTTTTATGTGATTTAATTATTAAAGTATATAGACTTAATGCAATTTTTTAAGGTTGTATTTGGTTTATAAATTTAAAGAGGGATTTGAAGGGGGAAAAAGAAAAAAAAAATATGTAAAACATAAGTGAAATATAATTATATTTTATTCATATTTCACTTATATATATATATATATATTTTTAAATATCTTCTCAAATTCATAAATCAAATACAGTCAGAAAATTAAATAATCTTAAAAAATTGCTTCGCATCAATTAATTGTGGGTATTACATTGTCTCACAAACTAGTGACAATAATCAATCATGGGATAATAATTTCTCAACAGCCACCACCAACCAACTACATCTGCACATTCAACTACATCTGCACATTCAAAATTGTACTTTCTTGTAACATAAATAATGCGACAACTGACACAAATCAATTTAATAACTTTGTCACCTTATAATGGTCACAACAACATTAAGGTCAAGTTTGGAAAGTTTAGAATAAGTGTACTTTTTGATTTTTTTTGTATTATGTGTAGAAAAAGTAGAGAGGAGATGTTGATTGATGTGACCTAAAAAAGATAAAAAGATGAAATAAGTGCACTTATATTGAGATGCCAAACTTGACCTAAATACATACATATTACATGTGATCATTATTTTCCAATAACTTTTATTAAAAAAATTATCTCATAAAAATTTGTTTATTTCTTTTCTCATTAATTATCACTTTTTTCTTTTTTGGGTCTTATATATATATATATATATATATTCTATATTATGACTTGATTCTTCTTTTTTTAGTGTTAGTTTGGAAATTAACTTTTAGTGATTTTTTTACATTTTACAAAAGAATTATAAAAAATTAAGAAAATAAATTGACCTTTCATATTGACTTTTTTTATTGATTTCTATATTTAATACCATAAATTATACAAACAAACAAATTTGCATGCAAGGCCGGCCTTGAGATTTAAAGGGCCCAAGGTGACACTTTGAAAATGGAGCCCTCTTACATCAAAAAAAAAATAAAATTCATGGATAAAACGATAAGATACAATTTTTTTATTTGTTTATGACCATAAAAAAATTTATTTGTACATATAATCATTAAAATTATAAATAAAAATTTACTTTCATATATTAAGATAAGAAACAATCATTACAAATACTTAAAAAAAATAAAAATCTACTCTTGTTGCTTTTTTTTGGGCCTCATGTTCAATTGGACCTATAATATTTGAGTCTTTTTTTTTTAATTTTTTTTATATCTAAAACAAAAAATTATATTTGAAGTTCTTACTTTTAGCCCAAATTTGAAGGCCCGAGGCGCAGGCCTCTCTTGCCTGCCCACAGGGCCAGCCCTATTTGCATGCATGGAAATAACTTTGTTTTTGTAAAATAATATACAAATAAATTGTTATACAAATTTTCGTGATATCTTCATTTTCAATCATAACACTTATCATCGTCATTATAATGTCAAAATTAATATTGATACATTATTCACTATGTATTTTTTATATAACTTTTATGCATTCAAATCATTTTTTATTTTAATATATTATATAGATATAAGGCGTACATATATATAGAAACCAACTATACAATCTTCGCAAAATGTAACTACCATATTATTTTTGTCATAAATTCTTTTGTAAGCATATTTTTAATAAAGATATTAGGGGTGGGCGCGGGTCGGTTGCGGCCACGAAACCTCCAATCCGTCATCCGTCCGCCAGATTGGCGGATTGGAGAAAATCAATCCGCATCCGTCCACCAATCCGGCGGATGTGGATTAAGCGGATTGGCGGTTTGGCGGATGGATGCGAATCGGTTTGGCGGTTTAAAATTTTATAAATTTTTAACATAGTTCAACTTGTACACTTCCTCAAAAAAAAAAAAAAAATAAATAAAATATTACAGTCAATAACTTAAAAAAGTGTTACAATTATTGCAAGCCTCATCCAAAGAAAGGAAGTTTGAAACTTTAGAATATCACAATCGCTGCATGCCTCATCCACATATTACAATAATAACATGCCTCATCCACATAAAGTATTAAAATATGTGGTTCTTAAAATATAAAAACAAATCAAACCACCAAAACTATGAAAGCAAAGAGTAGAGTTTGTATGTCTTTGTATTATTACATTTATATATGTTTTTGAAAACAAAAACCAACCAAAGATATATCATATTTTCTATTTATTACTTTTAGAGTTAGATTTAAAAACCAAAAAATATAGATAAATAATACGTTTATTTTTTTCAATTCAAAAAATGTATTCAAGTTGAAAACTTTTTTTTTTCAACAGAATATTTAAATTCTTTTTCAATTGAAAACACAAACAAAATATTTAAACAAATTGAAAATACAAAATCTTATAAATTACTAAAGGTGCTCGCGGTTTGGCGGTTCGGTTGCGGCCAAAAGAACCTCAAATCCGCCATCCGTCCGCCAAATTGGCGGATTGGAGAAAATCAATCCGCAATCGTCCGCTCATCATCACGCATCCGTCCAAAATGCGGCGGATCGGTTCGGTTCGGTCGGTTTTGGCGGATCGGTATATCCGCTGCTCACCCCTAAAAGATATATGTGTATATATACTATTACATAAATATACACTTGACTTGGTATAAACTGTCAATTTTTTTTGCTTCTTCGAAATGCCCTCATGTAATGCTTTAAATATCTTTCCTCGTATAATTGCTTAGATCAAATTCATATCAAAATTTATAACTGATTGTAATTTTAACAATCATCATGTACACATACAAACATTATAGATATAGATGTGTGTGTGAGAGAGAGAGAGAGAGAGAGAGAGAGACTTACGAGGGGGTATACATGAGGTACTTGAGAGGAGGGAAGATGGAGAAGAGGGACTTAGGAATGAGCTCAAAGTTGCAATGACCCATGTTGTTCATGAAATCAATGAAAGTAATATACCCTAAAATTGAAGCGATGGATGCCATCCCAGTCTGTATGGCAGTCAGAATTGGTGATGCAAACAGCACATAGTATGCAATGTGTTCAGCAAATGGATGAATCACAGCTGCCATACATATATATATATATATGTAGAGAGAGAGAGAGAGAGAGAGACAGACAGACAGAATTATTATACTCACATTAATTGTATCACAATCTACTAATTCAATTGTTATAAGAAAACCCACAATGATGATAATAACTTCAAAATTGTGTATATGATTGGTGAGTCTTACAACATTTTGATTCTTACTAGCTTCTCACAAAATTTTGGACTGTAATCCAATGCAAGTAAAAAAGAAAGGGATGGATTTATTCCAAATTCAAATATGAACTTGATCATCATGTTCGGATTTGTGGTTGGGCTCATATATGTCCCGTTTTGATAATTCAAACAGTTTATTTTTTTGGTGAGTCTTACGAACCCTACCACATCAGTCAAGTTCAAATAAGGGATGATTGTCATACAAATTTTTTAAAATTGTAGTGCTATTATAATGTAGGATTTAGGACTGAGTCATCCATTTCATTGATTGTGAGAGGAGAGTGGGGCTGATATTATGGAGTGTGTCCTCTCTCATAATCAATGGACTCGATGGTAGAATCAGTCCACCATAGAAAAGTCACATTCTATATAACGTTTTTGGATTCTTTCAAGTTGAGAATTCAACTGAAGAAGTGTTCTTTGTATTCGATTAGCCTAAATTGATGATTCAAACCGCTCAAATTTTATAAGGCCGGCTAAACAAGTTATGAATGCACAAAAAATAAAATAAAAAAATAAATAGATAAATAAATAATAAGGTAAAACGAGATCCGATCATCTTAATTATTTGTATGAATAGTTTGCCTAACCAATTCAACAAAATGAACGATTCAAATTATCATAATAAACTCCAAGATGGTCTCATTGAGGCCCAACGATTGCATATATGCTATCTTTCCTTTTTTTTTTTTTTTGCATGCACATAGGCCATAGTCATAGTTATCATTTCATTTCACATAGCTATAGATTGATATGTGTTCATTACAAGTACAAACCAAGACCCTTTAAATTATTAATGAATTTACTTTACTCTTTTTATCAACGAATTCCATCAACTATAAATTGTATCATTTTCATCTCCTACAGACCTCATCTAGATACTTTTAAAATGGGTGTATTTGTGCGATTTTTATAATTGAGAGAATCAATATAAACAGATTCATAGATGAGGAGGTAAAAGAATATTCACTAATGGTTGAAGAAATGTAATGAAGCTTATATGTATATAGGTATATATATAGATAGATAGATGAGGTTGAGATAGGGAGAAGAGAGATATGAACTTACAAGTAATTGGCTCAGTGACAATGGAGGAATGGTGATGAGAATGGTATCTAGAGTAGAGGTAATGGTGGTGCAAAGCTCTGTGTAACCAGTAGTATATAAACTCCACAGGTCCCATATGAAGCAATATCGTTAGGATTACACCGTCTGTCCTCCACCAGGGCAGGTGTGATCCCCCTTTCAGTGCCCAGTTCCCTACATAGGTTACTATTCCACTCAACAATATTTGGTCATCCCTGCCATTCCAACCACTCCCCATTATTATTTCATTTATACCCTCTGTTAGTTACACCATAAATAAACAATAAATATCAGGAGAAAATTAATTTGATGTGGTGCAGTCACATTTAAAATAAAATAGATGTTAAATTTTTTAATTTTTTTATATGATTACTTTTTCACCGAGGGTAAGGGGAAGTACTTGTTTTAATGGGTGAACAAATGGCCTAAAAAAGAAATAAAAATGTAAGAAACTGAACCAACTCAATTTATATAGATTAGGTTGATTCGATTCTAAAAAGGGAACAGTTCAATACTTGATCTAAATATATTTGGTCCGACCATGATTCAGTTATGGGGCTAGCCTTGGACTAATCAAAATTAATCCAACAACCACCAATCATATATATTGTTAAAAAAAAAAAAAAAAAAATCTATATGTACATACAACAACACTCTACAATTAAATCTATATATTATATATGCAATAATACTTTATCATCAATAAAGTCTTTCTTTTATCAAAAATATTTCATGCCCCCTTTTCCCCCTACCCCCTTTGACCCCCTCTCTCTCTTATTGGTTACATTTTTTTTTTCTGTTTCTTTTTTTTCCTTCTCCTCCAATCACCACCCGCCATGTATGTGTGGGGTTGTGGGGGTGGTGATTGGAGGGGGTCTCTATCATGACTCTTCTTTTATCATCAATAAAAAGAAAAATATATATATATATATATATATGCAATAATACTTTAGAATTATTTCTTTTTTTTTCCAACTAAGTTTTATCCTTATTGAACTGATAGTGGTAGCAATAGCGGTGACAATAATGGTAGCGACAATGTAGTAGTTGTAGCGATTGTGACAATAATGATGTCATAATAGTGGTCGTCAATGTTTATGAATAATTAATTATAAATTCAATTAATATTAAATAAGAATATAATCACTTAAGTTTTTTTTTTTATTTTTTATTTTTAACTTTTAACTTATATTTTAAGAATTACTTAAATTTTTAAGTGATACAAATTATGATTATCAAACAAAATTACTTAATTTCACTGATTAAATCAGTTTTAAGTGTTTAATTGAGTTATCAAACATCATCTAATTCACACTACATATTATGTTTTCATAAAATTTTGTTTTATAACGAGTATTTATTAAAATTTTAAATTAATGTGACATTGGAACAAAGCAAGGTAGATTTTGTTTTCTGTTTAGATCTTAGCTCTCTGACATCCGACTCATGCCTACTACTGTTTCTCCACCAAACAACTTGGGTGTATTAATTGCTAAGCCAACAAGGCAAATGGGATAGGAAACTCTTGGGCTAGCTATCAATAGGCATCAAGGCATGTAACTTTCAGGACTTTAATTTCATCGAAAATGTGTCTAGACTTTGATTTAGGCATGTTCGGCGTAGATTAAATCCAAAATTTGGCAAGAGCCCAACCCAAATTAGACTAGTCCGAGTCCTTGAGAGTTCACCAGGATCCCCTCTAAGATGATCTTAATCAATTCATCTTTTAGGCATTTATTTTGTAAATTATTCATATAAAAAAAATTAGATTAATGTGATAATTGTGCTCACATTATTTCATAATTTTATCATTAAAAAAATGGACTACAATTACAATTTTTAAAATAAATTATCTATTTTTTTTTTTAAAACAAATATGATGAAATTATGTTATAACAATTATCAAACCAATTTCGCTTTTTCCACACAAAAACTTATACATGAACATATTAGATTATTGAAGTGGGGCTTATAGAATGAGACCCTGTATCCAAATTATACCATCCAATTCACTTATAGACTAAAGACAAGTCATTCTCATAAAACAAAATACAAACATGCAATTTTTTTGTTGTCGGCTCACTTCGGAACCATAAATAGATAATCAGAACTGATCATCTATCAGAAAATCAAGTTAACCAGATGTTAATTGCCAAATGATCAAATAACATTTTTCTTGAAAAAGGTAAACGGTAAATTCAAGAAATGATGCATTCAATTTTTTAAGAAAAAAATGTAATGAGATCTTGTTTACTGGTGTCTCATTAACTTATTTTTCTATATGAATAATCTACTCAATAAGCCTTACAGGATAAACAGTTTGGATTATTAATATGAGTTCAAAGTTATAACCCACAATAAGATCGCACTAACGCCTATAATTTCCATATAAGGCAAAAAAAAAAAAAAGTTAAATGTTAAAATAAATGACATTAAGATTAACTTTAAATACATTAAATCATTTTTCTATATATATATATATATATATATGTATATAGAGAGAGAGAGAGAGAGAGAAAGAGAGAGAGAGAGGGGACCAGTTTCTTTCTCGGTCGACTTGATCAAATTCAACTGTCTTGTCAACAATCCTGTTGGCTCCTTTGGCAGTTCGGTAGCGAGAGAGAGATATCCAGATTTGATTATGAAGCATTCTTGATATAAGAAGTGGCAATATCAGAAAGTTTGTTAAGTCCCTTTCATCTTCGTCCTTCACCACGTACGAGTATATGCTATGTGCCACCCACGGTGCCAACACCACGTACTGCCCATTCATTTCCATTATTATTTTCACCAAACAACGTAAACACAAACAAACAGAATACTAGGTTAATTTTACCATTAAAATTACACAAACAACAATAAACAAATAAATAAACAAAAGGTCTAGGAATCCAGAAATTATACCATGAAAATGTATGTGTGGTTAAGATTATATTGTCATATAGTGAGTCCTACATAAAATAAATCTGGATTACATGTTTTTCTTGGTAAAAATCTGAGTAAATTTTTTTGATTTGTAACATTGTCGATAAATAAATTAAAGAGCTCTCTGTATGTAGGTTTCTAACACCCAAAATATACCCTAGGGTTGTTGATAGTGTTTTTTGCTTCATTAAAATTTCACATTCCACCCCCAAAAAAAAAAAAAAAATTGTAGATTCCAACGATAATATTAAATATTCAGAATTTTATTTAAGAATATCAATTTTTTTCATAATCATAATCATGTTGTATATGGACACCCCAATACACTAATAAATCTCCAAAGGTGGAAAGGCCACTAAGAAAATATTTTAGAAGTTCTTTATTGAAAACTCTAATTTTTCAAAGATCTAATAAAATAAGACTGCATTTTAATGTTAAGTCTAAAATCTCGAAAAATATTGAGCAGTTGCTGTAAATCTCAACCACATTTCTCTATTTATGGTCACTTTCTTGACAAATTTTCATAATTGTTAGCAAAGTTTTACAGGTTCTAAATATCAAAATAACAACAAATCTATTTATTGATTGGTTGGGATCAAAAAAAAAAAAAATTTTTTTTTTGGGTTGAGGTTGAGGTTTTTTTTTTTAAAAAAAAAAAAAAAAAAAAACGAAGACTTTTTAACTTAATAAGACAAAATATTGTATCCAACTTATAATCATTATAATTTTTTTCTCACAAAAAGTTAAAAAAACTAAAAAATCCTTCTCAAACGAGACTTTTTAGCCCTAAGCTAAAAAACTCAAAAGCCAAAAAACCAATTCATTTCCCAAACCCAAAGTGAAGCAGGCAGGCTCAAGAGACTAAGGAAAAATTTCACTACTTAACATAAAATTAATTGGTGTTGAATAGGTCATCAACGCATGTCATCCACTTTTTCACTGTTTGTTATGAAAGATTTGAATTCTTCATCACAATTTGTGAGAATACTCAGACTTGATGGGCTTATTTTGAAATTGATCTCGGCGATGTGGACAGTTTATATTTTTATAACTCGTTAAGTAAAATATTTATATAAAAAAATTAAAATGATCAGATATTAATAACTGTATGTTTGAATCGAATTATCAAAGTTGACTCTAAAATGAGCTTAGTGTTCTAATTCAATCTCTTTTATCAACAACTCTTAGAGATATGAGCAGGTTGTTTTTTTTTTTTTTTTTTTTTTTTTTTTGGGTGTAAGTACAAATGTGAGTAGTTAGTAAATATATATATATATTAGTTTTTAGCAAAATTGTAATTTAAATATTACAATACGTTTAGAAAGGATAATTTGGGGAGAATTTTTTTTTGTTTTTTTTTTTTTTGAAAAGAGAGAGAAGGAAGAGAACTCTTTCTCATGTTTAATGAAAAAAAAAAAAAAAAAACTTTGTTATCTTACCCATTGCAATTCTCACCAAAAGTAATATGATTAGGTGAGAAACGAACTAATTAATTAATAATAATAATTTTATAATGAGATTTCTATTAAAATAAAAATAAATAACTTACATCTATTTCTTGCTTTTCTACCTATCATCTGATCATCTCTAACTTTTCACCAATGATTTTAAATTTGACTAAAATATTTAATTTGACATTAATTATTTCAATTCTTTCATCAAATTTTTATTAAAATCTTTTTAAAATTTTTCATTTTAATTCAATTTTTTTTTCATCAAATTTAATGAAAAAAAATCATTTCTAATTCTTCATCTTATTAAATTTTTATCAAATTTAAATTTGATGAGAAATTTATAATAAGTTTTTAATTTGATGAAAAAATGACATTCTTGATTTAATAAACATTTGATAAAAGGATTAGAGATGATTTTTGAATACTTTTTCATCAAATTTAAATTTGAAAAAATAAAATATGAATTATTAAAAGTGCTCTAATAATATATATATATATATTATTTAAATGAAAAATAACAATTAATTTTTTTTATTTTCTCACCTACCATTTTAGGTAAAAGAATGGGATATAATGTGATGATATTATTAACTAAATATATATATATGTATACACATTCTAATAATGGTGCCAATATAATTGAGTTAATGGAAAATAAAAGATGTCGTATTAATTTTATAACAATGGTACATCTACATAATTTTTTCTCTTCACAATCTTCCTAATGAGATAGAAAGACAGAATACATGTAAGGAAATTTTTGAAAAATATTTTAATATGAGTCTAGCTTCTGAAATTTTGTTTGTCATGTTATTTGGAGAGATTTAGAGGAGAAAAATTATGTGCATAAATCATTTTTCTTAATTCTATAAATGAATTTCTACTGACATCAAGAATATTTGTGTAATGGGAGGAGCATTGTCCTTAAGATAATGACATGATTCACATATTCATCATTTTTTTTTATTAGCAAAATGAAATTTTATTGATAAAGAAAGTAATACAAGCAAAACTTACATTAATAAAGAGAGAAGTGCAAAAGCATCAACGCTGACCTTAACAATCCCAACTAAGTTGGCACTACTAAAAAAGTATTATTATTTGTTAGCACTAAATCAAGATTGATGTACATACTTTTTAAACATAAGTAGAAAAACAAAAAACCTAAAATACAACACATATATACATACATAAACATACTTATAAGAGAGAGAACAAAATACCCATATATATGAATGCACAAACATATACATATTTAAATATATATATATACCTTGAAGCTTCCAAGGGGTTTCCATGGCCAATCAGTGAGGAATCCTGGTTTAGAAGCCATAGTTGTTTGTTTGGCTACTACTACTCTCTCTCTCTCTCAATACTCTTCCAATGCACACTTGAAGAGCAATATATACACTATATATATAGATTTATTACAGAGAGAGAGAGAGAGAGAGAGAGAGAGCTCATCAAATAGTATTTACATTTGCCATCAATGCAGTATCATACTTCCATCAGCCACCAACAAATCACTGCTGTGACAGTAGCTGTGACCCTATTATCCCCCGCAATAATTTGGTTTTATTTTCAAAAAATTAAAATCTAAAAAATATTTAAAATTTTTAAGAGTTATTCCTGTTTTTTAAAATGATAAAACTATATAATATAATGAGTATTTTTTATGTTTTTCCATTTTTTTTTTATAAAAAATTGAAGAAAAATGACATTTCGAAATACGTGCCATTGTTTTTAAAATGATAAGATTCAATTCAAGGTTGTATCAAAATTTGTTGTGTAAATTATTATTATTATTTTTTATTAATATATACAAATAAATTTTTTATACAAACTTTTTATATAAATTATTGTTCGACTTTTGTAAATATAAACATTTTGACCTTGTTTGCAGTAATTTTTTTTTTTTAGAAATTTATGTCGAAATGTTTAATATAGATTATGCTATAATTTATGAAGCATAAATAATTTGAATAAATTTTAAAAAATGATTATTAACAAACATGTAAAAATGTACTTGTAGTTTGTATTTTTTAATTATTAATTTTTAACTTATACCAAACAATTATTTAATTCATAATTTCAAAATTGGAATTGCCATTTCATAAAAAAAATGTGTATTTAAAAAAATTATTTATAAATTATTATTATTGGAAAATAATGGATGATAAATTAAAAATACACCATCTGAGATTTACTTAAAAAATGGATTGTCCCTTATGATTTTATAAATTACAAATATCCATTTGTTATTATTTTTTATTTAACTGAATTAACAGAAAAATAAAATTTCTAACTGCTCTTTTATATAATAATAAAATTACCTGAATTGTTAAGAAATTTAAGGGATTTGATGTAATTTTCAAAAGGGTCGAGCTTCTCTCATGATGGTATCTTAACATGAGAGAACTTGAAGGATCCGTGGAGCTCGCCATATACCTCATTTTGATAATCTAAACTGTTCACCTTTTAACACTCAGTCAATAGAATAGTTATACAAAAAATCAAAATGATCGGATATCGATAGCTATAAATTTAAATCATATTTATATTATAAAAAATGAATAATTATTTTTTTAAAACAAATATCATCAAGAAAAATGATATATAAATTTACTTTTTAAGCCAACTTTCTAGCAATACTTATCAAATATATGGCCATGGAATAGTATTTACATTTGCCATCAATGCTAGGAATGGCAACGGGGCGGGGCGGGGCGAGGCCAGGGACTACACTCCTCGTCCCCGATCCCCAAAAGTTATATATGACCCATCCTCGCCCCCGATCCCCGACGGGAACTCATAGACCAGCCCCATCCCCGCCCCCGAAAAATCTTTGATTTTTTTTTTTTTTTTTTTTATCTATAAAAATCTGTAAACATGGACTAAAATATATTTGAGACAATGAAGACAATGCCATACAAAACCTGTAGCATTGCCAATTAACATGGATTAAAATAACCTGTAGCATGCCAATTAACTTGTAGCATGCTATACAAAATCTGTAAACATGAATTAAAATACATCCTGTAGCATTGCCAATTAAAAAAATTCTAACAGTGTCATACACAACCCACACACAAAACATTGAGACAATGCCATACAAAACCTACACACAAAACATCCTGTAGCATACAAAACATTGAGACAGTGTCATCATTGAGACAGTGCCATACAAAACTCATAAAATAGCATCCTGTTTCTCCAAGAAAATTCAACAGCCCACACGCACAAGAAAATTCAACAAGTAGCAAAGAGAATAATTAATCCCAAGCACAACCCGCAAGGGATAAGTTACCCAAAAATTGAAATTAAAAATATATATATATATATATCCATTACAACATAAAAAATCAAATCCATTGTTTCTCCAATATCTATACAAACCACTCAACAACTTCCATCATCTCCTTCAACTTGAACTCCTGTTAAATAACAAAAGAAAAAAAACAAATAATTAATATTAATAATAAAATGTAAAAAATGTTAACAATTAAAACAAAAAAGATGACAATTAACACAAAAGTAGCACATGACTGATCCGACTTGATCTCATCATCATCATATATTGTTGCATAGCCCACCGATTTCAATGTTGAATTTCCTAAAAAGTAAAGAATATAAATTCAGTATTAATTGAAATTATTCCATGGTAATATAAATAATAAAAGTGAAATAATAATATATAAATTGGATGAAATAATATCTTTCATCTCTGCACCCCACAACCAACTTTGTGCACACATTAATGATTCTAATGTGTTTGGATGAAGTCTACTACGATGTGGACTCACTAACCTTCCACTAGTACTAAATGCTAACTCAGAAGCAACAGTGGATACAGGAATAGCTAAAATGTCCCTAAATATTGCCTGTAAGGTCGGATACTTTGATCCACTAGCTTTCCACCAATTCAAAACATCAAAACCTGAAGTTCTTGGCAAAACATCATCTTCAAGATAATGGTCCAACTCTGATCTTACATTCTTCATTTTTTTACTTCTCTTTCTACTAATAAAAAAATCAAATTCTGAAAGGGTCTCTGTAACAATTTATGGATGAGTAGAAGAGTCACCAACAACATTGGTCTCCATACCAACTCGGTACTGATACTCTTGCAACAAATCATAACAAATATGACGAACCCTATCAACTTCATCTTCAGCTTTGTCTCCATAAATTTTTTCAAAATAAAACTCCAATACACTCATTTTATACCTAGGATCATGTACAACTGCAACTCCAATAACACCATGTATCACTAACCAATATTTATCAAATTTTTTCACCATTTTTGATGCCATTGTTCAGATCACTTTAATTTCACAAGAGAGCCATTGAAACAGTGTCATCCTAATCTCACATAAAGCTGGGAAACAAGCATTCGCTGTGGGATACTTTGTACCAGAAAACAACTCAGTGATAGAAAAAAAAAATCTTAAACCTCTCACTAATCTCTCTAGCAAACTCTCATTTTTGCTCAGTCAGCATAGTCTTATATTGGGGCTCTCTAATTTTCAACCTAGAAAAGACATCCTTATACAATAAGGCTGTTTGAAGCATCAAGTAAGTTGAATTCCACCTAGTTGCACAATCAAGTCTTAATTTCTTAGTATGTGGAATACGTAATTGGTTGACAGTTTCTTTAAAAAAATTTAGTCTTTTGGGTGTTGCTGTCCAATAAGCTACACTCTCTCGAATTTTCTCCACACCAACTCGTATGACATCCAATCCATCTTTCACTATCAAATTCAAAATATGCGCGCAGTAACGCATATGAAACAAAGTACCACCCAACAAAAGCGATGAATTACTTAACTTATCCATCAACATGGTAATCATGGCATCATTTGTGGAGCAATTATCAACAGTAACAGTCGAGATTTTTCTATCAATATTCCAGTCCATCATACACTCAAGCAAAGTATCACAAAGAACTTCTTTTGTGTGTGGACATGGAACATAAATAAACCTAAAATATGATATTCATAAACAAGTATTAATAACATGCAAATTGAACTGAATAAGATAGAATTTTTAAATGATTTGAAAATTTACAAAAATATACCACAAAATGTGACTTTGCAATGTCCACGAATCATCAATAAAGTGTGCGGTGACAGCCATGAATCCTTTCTTTTGATTGCTAACAGTCCACATATCAGTTTGTGATTGCCACCCTACTTTTATTATGCTCCACCAAACTCAACGTCTTCACCCTCTCATAATTATAAATCTTTAAAATATCACTCTTTATCGTATTTCGAGAAGGCACTTTAAACAATGGTTGAAATGCTGCTGAATATCGTTTAAAACCAACATGGTCTACGATAGAAAGGGGATATTCATGCAAGATTATGGCATGTGACAACTCTTTCCTAGCAAAATCTTGATAAAAAATATAAGAATTCATTTTTGGACTCTCTCTACTAAAGTTGTTAGTTAACACTTTTTGCCTCATGTCCATCACTTTTTTCCTAGTACAACTCTTATGGTGATCATGCAAATGCCTAGTTCCATTTTTTGAATCACCTCCAAGATACTTATTACAATAATTACATATTGCCTTCCACACCCCATTGACTTGTTGTTTTTTAAAATGTTTCCACACAACACTAGATTTTCTTTTAGTTCCTCCACAAGTAGTATTAGACTCTTCTTCTAAATCAATAACATGTTGATTAGAGAGGGGAGACAGTGAGTTCGTAGGAGCGTTTGTAGTTGGCGATGAATGTTGTGACGCGTTACTCTCAAATGGTACTTGAGAGTTAATGGGTACTTCAGAGTTAACGGGTAGTTCAGAGTTAACTGGTGCTTCAGAGTTAACATCTGACATTTTTAACCTTTATAAAAATAATATGGATTGAATTAATATTAACAGAGGCAACATAAAAGTAGATTACTGGAACTGAGAAACAAATTAATAATAACTAAGCTTATACCTTCTTCATATCTTCCACATGCTAATTAAATGAAAAATAACTGATATTTATGATTTAGTGCATTTGATTGACAGTAATATTATCTTAATTGTTGAGATCTGAAGTTCAACTTTCACCACAATTAAGAGTTATAATTGTTCAGTTTAATATATGTAAGTCTCATTATATTTATAAATTATCTTTGATTAATAAAAACAAAAACAAGAAGGAAAAAAAAAAAAAAAAGTAAACAGCATGAGTTAGAGTAATGCCAAAAAGGTGAAAACTCCTACAAGCTTGAACTTGAACCAACCAAAAATTGTCATGTATAGTAGGCACATATGTTGGATTAAAACTGTCTAAATATATATTTGACAAAGTTTGGCAAACCACCTAGCTGGCCATGATTTAATAATTTGGCAAGTCTATCCAAATATTTGGACTAACTTTGATTTGGTATGAAATCATAAATCTAACTAAAGGTTTGTTCTCAATTTGATTACATAAAGGGTTGGAACTCAAAATTTAATTAGAAAGTGTGTGTATAGTGTAGATTCAAATTTAATGTTTTGCAAATTACACACATAACAAATCTAGTTCACACAATTTAAACAATAATTTTTTAGGTATTTTCTTTGGCATGTATAACCAAATTAGTTTAAATTGTTGGACATATACTTTTATACACATACATTATTCTATTATTATGTTTGATAATCATTTGTAATGTTCAGATTTGATTTATAATATTTATTTTATTTACAAAAATAATAAGGTAAATGCTAACAAGTGCTAATATTAGAAATGTAAGAAAAAATATCTTGAAAAAGTGTAAAATGATCCTCAAATAGATAGATACATAACAAATTCCCACATATCAGCTTCAATAATATGATCATCATCTTAATAGATCTATATGCATAACAAATTCCCAACAGATCAATAAACAGATCAGTCTTTATTTATAAACAGATCAATAAACAGATCTATAGATAAAATAGATAGATCTATAAATTTCGAAGGAAAAAAAAAAACAGAGGTTGAATCTATATATAATATATACATATATGTAAACCCTAGAACGAAATCCCTAGAGAGAGAGATACCTAAATGACAGAGCAATGACGGTGAGTGGTGAGGAAGGTCGGAGGAGGAACGGCAGAGGTGAGGCGGTAAGGGAGGATCTGTGGCGACGGAGGATCGCCGGTGAGGAGAGAGGCGCGACGGTGAGAGAAAAAGAGAGGTGAGGACCAAACCAATGGTGGCGAGTGAGAGAGAGAGAGGAGCGAGCGGAGCAGAGCGTCGTTTGAGTGTAAGAGGCTGAGTGTGTGTGTGTCTCAAACCCTAGACAAACACAAGCATATATATATATATGCAGGGACAAAACGGTAATTTTACCTTGGGGATTAAGCGAAGCGGGCCGGCGCCGGCGCCGGGTCCAGGTCTGAAACACCTATCCTCATCCCTGGCTCGGATATCATCGGGGATGAATTTTTTAATACCATCCCCGGCCCGTAGGGGATATTTTTCGGTGAATAACCACTGAATTCGGGGTCGGGGGGTCGGCTCACCGTCGGGCCGGTTTCAGATTGCCATCCCTAATCAATGCAGTATTAAGATATTTTCCATCAGCCACCAACAAAATTACTTACTCACTGCTGCGACAGTAGCTGTGACCGCATCATCCCCCGCGATAATTTGGTTTTATTTTTAAAAAAATTAAACACCAAAAAATATTTTTTAAATGAGATTTTTATTTATAAATCATATTATCGGAACTTGTTTATTGTGAAGTCGTATGGAATTTCTTATGATCTCAGAAGTCCTATTTAGATAGGATTTTGTTTTATGAGATCATATAATATATAAATCAGTGTTAGTAGAGAATTATTGCACCCCTAATTTGCTCCCATTTTGATCCTTATATGTGATCCCATCCTAAGTTGTTCTCATTTTGGGAAGGTGAATTTGGACTGTGATAGTTGTGCGATTGTGGCCTATTGGAACATCACTTTGATTGCTGGATTTCTTGCGTTTCAAAACTTCAGCTTAAATTGATGTATTTTGATCATTCGAGAATTGCAAATAATGCCAACAACGCGAGTGTGAAATTGTGTACTTGTCACATTTAAAGTGATTAACGTTACTGCTGGTCGGATATAAGGCCAATGTTTAGCTTCCACAATATGTCCGCACATTTACATTGGGTACATTGTTATGAACCCATCTTAGTTGACATCACGTAACGACCGTATCACACCCATCTATGAGGTTAGCACATATTCACATTTGGCACAATTCGTATGCAATCAATAATTGGTGGACGATTCAAGTGTTATATTGTTTCATGAATGGCTTGGCCACCCATATAGATACCACGTTTAAATTGTAAACATTTAGTCCAACTGGTTAATTGGCCTTGCTCATTAAAATGTTAGGCTAATTCTTACAATTGTTGGACTATTTTGTAACACTTACGTTGCCCAATTGGATAACACTAGCTGTCCAATTGGCCAATTGGCCCGATCATTACAATGTTGGGTTAATTTGTATGGAACCCAAAATTGAACGACAATCCGAGTTTTACATTGTTCCGTTGTCCAATTGGCCTTATCCGTACATATGTCACATCTATTGGAAAGTAAGCTTGATAGCCACCACTCTAGATAGCCACCTTAGCCACCGAAAATTTGTG
Source organism: Camellia lanceoleosa (assembly GCA_025200525.1). NCBI lineage: Eukaryota > Viridiplantae > Streptophyta > Magnoliopsida > Ericales > Theaceae > Camellia > Camellia lanceoleosa. Next base: position 132,216,198 of record CM045763.1, on the reverse strand, counting down.
TTTCAAGATTGCTGAGGCATGAAAATTCAAAGTTTGAAGGCTTTATGTCAAAATAAGATTGTATTGTTGTATATGAATTTAATGCCTTCACATTACTAGTTTTATCTATATATAGTTATTGTATTTTGAAGATTCAGTGTGTGAGAGAAAGAAGAGAATTAGAGATTAAGAGTGGGTTTCCTCCCTTCAGTGTGTTCTAAATATCTTGAGTGAAATAAATCTGTTTTTAGATTATAAATTCTCTTTTTTTGTATTTGTTTTTGTGAACCACTATAAGTGGTTTGCACCCCACTCCCACCAACAGTGGTATCAGAGCACCAGAAGGGCCTGTTTTTTCAAAAAACAGTATAACAGAGTATCGTTTCAAATTTTGCCCAAAAATCAAAGTTGTTAAAATCAACTTTTGATCACACTAGTGTGTAGTACTCATCGAGACAATCACACTGAAAAAAACCACGTTGAAATCCGAGTCCCATAGAGACCGCACGCGCTCCAAGCGCAAAAACGCTCTAACGCGCCTCTATGTGTCTTCTTCGCCCAGATTTCCAGAGTCCGGCCGTCAAACATACGATTTGATCCATTAGCCTGGATCCGGATCCGTATCTAGTAGCTGACGTCATTGACAACGTCATTGCTGATGTCAAGCTGAGCCGTCAAGCCAAGCGGAGCCGCACCGCCAAGCCGCAGACCGAGCCAAGCTGCTAACATCATCATATCCAGAGAAATTATCCTGTGTTTCTTAGAAGTTCCAGATTCTGCCGATCTGAATCGTTCAATTATTTTTGCTAGATCTAAGCCGTTTGAAGTCCCTTTTTGGTGATCCAATAGTGCTTTCCAACTATTTGGAATATTCCAAACATATCTGTATGGTCAGAATTTGAAAATTACATTCTGAAAATTTGCAGATTTCTTAAAGTCAACCAATGGCCAACACAAACAATTTCTTTCAATCCTAGTTTCCAAAACTCAGCATGGAGAACTATGAAAATTGAAGTATTCAAATGCAAGTCCTACTAGCCTCAAGATTTGTGGGAGTTAGTGGATCGAGGATATGACGAGCTAGCTACTCTTGAAGATGAAAGAAATTTAAATGAAACTCAGAAGACGGCGTTAAAAGATTCAAGGAAGAGAGATAAAAAGGCCATGTATCTACTTTGTCAAGGCATTGATGAGTCAAGCTTTAAGAAGATTTCAGCAGCAGCAACCTCTAAAGAGGCATGGAGTATTCTTCACAATTCACACTGTGGAATTGAGAAGACGATCAGAGTTCGACTCCAGGTGTTACGTGGTGAATTCGAGATGCTGCACATGAATGAGAATGAGTCAATTTCTGAGTACATCAATAGAACATTGACTATTGTTAATCAGATGAGAAAATATGGAGAGAAGATGGAATCTCTTCAAGTGATAGAGAAGATTCTACGATCACTCAGTCCCAAGTTCGAGCACGTGGTTATAGCAATAGAAGAGTCCAAGGATCTCAGTGCCATGATCACCGATGAGTTGATGGGCACACTTGAGATTCATGAACAAAGGATCAACAAGAAAACTCCCTCAAGTTCTCTTAAGCAAGCTCTTCAATCAAAGCTGTCTTTTAGAGATGACAGAAATGAGCAAGGGGGGACATCACAAAGAAGCCGATGAAGAGGTCGTGGTTATAATAACCGAAGTTCTGGTTTTCGAGAAAAAAACAGAAAAGGTCCAGCCGGAGGAGGAAGAAGTCAACCACACTTTGTTCCAAGAGGAAGAGCAAGAGGAAGAGGAGGTGCTTACAACAACCGATCAGGATTTGACAAAAGCAATGTTCAGTGCTACCATTGCCGTAAGTTCGGGCATTACAACAATGAATGCCGAAGTAGAGCAACAACAGAAGCTAGAGAGCAAGCAAATTTTTCCGAGCAAGAAACAAACAAAGTCGGACCTACAGTCCTGTTTGTCTACCATGGAGATACTGAAAACCAAAACAACGTTTGGTGTCTTGATTCGGGAGCCAGTAATCACATGTGTGGTAAAAGAGAGTTGTTCGTCGAGCTTGACGAGACTGTACAAGCACAAGTCTCATTTGGTGATTCTTCAAAGACTATAGTGAAAGGAAGAGGCAATATTCTAATCAAGCTCAAGAATGGAGATCATGATTACATCTCTAATGTTTATTATGTTCCTGCCATGAAGAACAACATTTTGAGTATGGGACAACTCCTAGAGAAAGGATATGACATCAGCATGAAAGATTGTCATCTTACCATCAAAGACAATCATGGTAATTTGATCGCTCGGGTGAGAATGTCCAAGAATCGGATGTTTGCATTGAACACCCAACATGATGCTGCGAAGTGTTTAAGTGCCATCATCAAAGACAAAGATTGGCTATGGCACTTGAGGTTTGGACATCTTAACTTTGGAAGCTTGAAGCTTTTGTCAAGCAAGAATATGGTAAAAGGGCTCCCTCATATTGCTCATACTAATGAAGTCTGTGAAAGCTGCATTCTTGGCAAGCATCACGGAACTAGCTTTGCCAAAAAAGTGAAGTGGAGAGCAACAAAGCCGCTGGAGCTAGTGCACACTGATGTGTGTGGTCCATTGAAGCCAATGTCAAATGGACAAAATAGATATTTTTTCACCTTCATTGATGATTATAGTCGGAAGACATGGATGTATTTTCTTAAAAGAATGTCGGAGGTGTTTAGTATCTTCAAAGAATTCAAAGCTTTTGTAAAAAGCAAAACGGCTACTACATCAAGACATTACGGTCAGATCAAAGTGGAGAATATACATCTGATGTTTTTGAAAGATTTTGTAAAGAGCATGGAATCAAGCATCAAATAATACCATCCTCTACGCCACAACTGAATGGTGTTGTTGAAAGAAAGAATCGAACAATCTTAGATATGGCAATGAGCATGTTAAAAGAAAAAGGATTGCTCAAGCAATTTTGGGATGAAGCCGTATCATGTGCTGTGTATCTACTAAATAAATGTCCAACTAGGAGCCTTCACTCTATGACTTCAAAAGAGGCTTGGAGTTCACATAAGCCAAGTGTCAACCATCTCAGAATATTTGGTTGTGTTGCACACACTAAGATTCCAGAAGCAAGAAGAACCAAGCTCGATGATAAGGGAGAAAAATGTACCCTTGTCGGATATGGAGACAGAACAATGAGATACAAGTTGTATAATCCCCTTACTAGAAAGGTGATCATGAATAAAGATGTGATATTTGAAGAAGAAGAAGAAGCTTGGAACTAGAATCAAGATGAAGTAGTTAAAGATGCATAACTCATTCTTGAAGATGAAATATCAAAAGCTCCGGTTGAAATCACAAGAGAAGTTTAAGATAAGCCACAAACTCCTCAACATAGAATACTTGCACCTAGATCGTCAGTTTCGGATAGAAGTGATGCATCATCATCATCATCATCAGATGATAGTTTTTTCAAACAACCAAGACCAATGAGAAATTTACAAGAGATATATGAAGCTACAGAAGAAGAAGATCTGAATTGTTCTGCCTACTCGCAGATAGTGATCCACTTACTTTCTCAAAAGCCATCCAAGAAAATAAATGGATGAAGAAATTCATGCCATTGAGAAAAATGACACATGGAATCTTACCAGCTTATCAGAAGGGCACAAACCAATTGGAGTGAAATGGGTATACAAGACAAAAAGGAATGCACAAGGCGAAATGCAACGCTATAAGGCAAGATTAGTGGCAAAAGGTTACAAGTAGAGAGCTGGAATTGATTATGGACAAGTGTTTGCTCCAGTTGCCCGGTTAGAGACTATCAGGTTAATGATTTCTTTGCCTGCCCAGCACAAGTGGCAGATCTATCAACTTGATGTGAAATCTGCATTTCTTAATGGTTTTCTTGAAGAAGAAATCTATATTGAACAGCCTTCGAGGTATGTTCAAAATGGGCATGAAGACAAAGTGTACAAATTGAAGAAAACACTTTATGGATTGAAGCAAGCTCCGCGTGCATGTAATACTAGAATTGATCAGTATTTTCATGACAATGATTTTGAAAAAATGTCCATATGAGCACGCACTATATTTGAAGAAGGAAGCTGATTGAAGCATGTTGCTTGCTTGTCTTTATGTTGATGATCTAATTTTCATCGGAAACAATCCAGCCATGTTCAAAGAATTTAAAAGAAGCATGGTCCAAGAATTTGAAATGACAGATATTGGATTGATGACTCATTTTCTCGGCATTGAAGTGGCACAAAGAAAAGATGGAATTTTTATTTTCCAAATTGGCTATGCCAAGGAAATTCTCAAGAGATATGGAATGGAGAAATGCAATCCGGTAAACACTCCTGTAAACAGTGGAGTGGAGCTAAAAAAAGGTACAAAGGTAGGTGATGTGGATCCAACTTATTTCAAGAGCTTAGTTGAAAGTCTTCGCTATCGTACTTGCACCAGGCCAGACATACTTTATGGAGTAGGACTGATTACTAGATATATGGAAACATCGGATTAGTAACACCTTTATACAGCAAAGAGGATTCTTCGCTATATCAAAGGTACAGTCGATGATGGTTTATTCTATAAACCAACTGATAATTTCAGTCTTGTTGGCTATTCAGATAGTGACTGGGGACGTGACTTAGATGAACGGAATAGTACTACTAGGTTTGCTTTCTTTATGGGAAAAACAGTGTTCATTTGGTCATCCAAGAAGCAAGCTATTATGACACTGTCAACTTGCGAAGCTGAGTATGTTGCAGCCAACTCAACTGTGTGCCATGTAATTTGGTTAAGAAATGTGCTGAAGCATTTAGGATTTCCACAAGAAAATCCTACTGAAATCTATGTTGATAATCGTTCTGCAATTGCATTAGCAAAGAACCCAGTTTACCATGAAAGAAATAAGCATATTGATACTCGCTATCATTTCATCCGAGAGCATGTGAAAAAGAGAGATTGTGGAGTTACTTTCTTGCAAATCTTAAGATTAGCTTGCAGATATTTTCACGAAGCCATTGAAAAATAACTTGTTTAACAGAATAAAGATGATACTTGGGATGAAGCAGCATGGAGAATCAAGCTGATGTTAGAAAGTATGCTTGATAGCCACCACCCTAGATAGCCACCCTAGCCACCGAAAATCTGTGTTCAAAGATTGTTGAGGCATGAAAATTCATAGTTTGAAGGCTTTATATCAAAATAAGATTATATTGTTGTATATGCATTTAATGCTTTCACATTACTAGTTTTATCTATATATAGCTATTGTATTTTGAAGATTCAGTGTGTGGGAGAAAGAAGAGAATTAGAGAGTATGAGTGGGTTTCCTCCCTTCAGTGTATTCTAAATATTTTAAGTGAGATAAATCTATTTTCAGATTATAAATTCTCTTTTTTTGTATTTGTTTTTGTGAACCACCATAAGTGGTTTGCACCCCACTCTCACTAACAACATTTACATTATAAATATCTAGTTGCCAGTATGAACATTGAAATGTTTGGCCATCTCATCCCACCACTAGATGACTGTGTAGACGTCATATTCACATTGTAACTACTTGCTGATACGAACATTACATTTGGTTGTTGCATTCCAATGCTAGATGATCCCAAGGAGTGGCTTACACATTGTGGCAATACATTTACATTGGGTTCATTATTATGAACTGACCTTAGTTGACATCACGTTACAATTATGTCACACCCGTATTTAGTGTGAGCACAAATTTGTATTGGGTTGCTCGGTATGGAACCAAAATTTGGTCTTCAATCCGAGTGCTACATTGATTCGTTGACTAATTGGCTTCGATCGTTTTGATGTCACATTAACATTGAAATCATCCAGTTGCCGATACGAGACCTGAAATGTTATGTCTGTATGTCACATTCAAACAGTAGATGACTCGGATGCTTGATATCCGCAGTGTGTCCAAACAGGTGTGACATTGGGATCATTGTTATGAACCCACCTTAGTTGACGTTACGTACCAATTATGTCACACCTGTACACAATCTAAACACAAATTTACATTGGGCTAATTCCTATGGAATCCAAAATTGGTCTAATCAAACACAAAATTTTGTTAATAGATTTTGGTAGTAGATTTTGTTCTCCTAAAATGTAGCATCACCAAGGTTTGATCACCCAAAATAATGCCAATTTCAAAATTCAAATCCCCAACCATATAGATACAATGTCAATTTATGGTAATATTGGGATTCCAATACATAGTATTGTTATCAATTAGTTAATTACATAGTAAGATGGGGGTAAATGTGTCTACAACAAAAACACGACTTAGAAGAATATAAGATTTTGTACAGGACTATATAGAGTACAAGTGTTCTAAATAGGATTTATAATTAAATTCCCCTTTAAAAATTATTCCTATTTTTTAAAATGATAAAAATAATGAGTATTTTTAATTTTTTTTTCCAAATTATTATTTTTTATTTTTTTGGAAGGAAATTTTTTTGAAAAAAGATGACATTTTGAAATACCAGCCATTGTTTTTTAAGTGATAAGGTTCAATTCAAGGTTGCATCAAAATTTGTGTAAATTTTTTATTTTTATTTTTATTTTTGTTTTTATTTTTATTTTTATGAATATATACAAATAAATTTTTCATACAAACTTTTTATATAAAATGTTGTTCGACTTCAGTAAATATAAACATTTTGACCTTGTCTGCATAATTGTTGTTGTTGTTTTTTTTTTATTATTTATTTATAGAAATTTATGTCAAAATGTTTAATATAGATTATGCTTATAATTTATGAAGCAGAAATAATTTGAGTAAATTAAAAAAAATGATTATTAACAAACATATAAAAATATACTTGTAGTTTCTATTTTTCTAGTTATTAATTTTTAACTTATAAAAAAATTAACCAAACAATTATTTGATTCATAATTTCAAAATTGGAATTGCCATTTCATAAAACAGTTTGTATTTAAAAAAAAAAAATTGTTTATAAATTATTATTATTATTTGAAAATGATGGATGATAAATTAAAAATACACCCTCTGAAATTTTACTTAAAATACAAATTGTTCCCTGTGATTTTAGAAATTACAAATATCCCTTTGTTAGAATTTTTTATTTAACTTAATTATCAAAAAAAATGAAATTCCTAATTATTCTCCTACACAACAATAAAATTACCTAAATTGTTAATCAAACATATTTTTGACATCATTAAAATTCGTTAATTGATTTGATAATTTATTAATAAAATAAATTATTTGTTATATAATTAGAAACTTAAAGGGATTTGATGTAATTTTCAAAAGGGTTGAGTTTTTTTCATGTTGGTATCGCAACATGAAAAAACTTGAGGGATCTATGAAGCTCACCATAGGTCCTGTTTCGATAATCTGAACTGTTTACTTTTTAAGACTCGTTCAATAGAATATTTATGTAAAAAATCAAGATAATCGAATATCAATAGCTACATATTTGAGTCAAATTTATATTATAAAAAATAGATAATTATTCTTAAAATTATATTTATTGTCCATTTTTTTAAACAAATATGATCAAATATATAGTTACCGATATTCAATTATATTGATTTTTATATGAATATTTTACTCAATAAATTTTAAAATACGAATAATTCGAATCATTAAAATCGATTCTAAAATGAATCTAATAAGCTCAAACACTCTGTTAACTTGAGATAACAATACGAAAGATGCCAAATCCTTTCAAAATTACCAAAGGCAACAATCTTTGTATTTTAAATAAATTTTATGAGAATGTGTTTGTAATTTAACCATAATGGAGGTATGATAAATAAATAGAATTGATGAGGCGATCCAATTGCAGGCCTAATTGGCGGACCTAGTTGCAATTGAGCAGTGGCTATTCTTTTTTGAACGACGAGCAGTGGCTATTCAAGTCCGGACTTCGGCCAGAGGAAAATAGTTAACTTTTTTACTTATTTTTTGCATTATTTACAAAATCATTTCGGAAGATAGAAATAGACAGTTTTTTTTTTAAAAAAAGTTATTCTAATATGGTGTCACATCACTTGTAAAATTATAAATTAACCATACTGTCCTCATGTAATTTTGGTTTGTTTTTTTTTTTTTTTTGGCTTATTCATATATATCAGTGTATTTTGATAATTTTGTTCGTTGGCTTATTTTCAATTTCTCAAATATTTTTTTATTAAAATAAGTTGATTTTTTGACTTTTTAAAAATAAATCAAAATAAGCTTTTTCTTTCTTTCCAAAATAAACCTCAATCAACTCGTGTTTCAAATTTTGATTGGTTTCTATGGCTCTATTAAATCCCTTTTCTTCTATCAACTTTTATGCTTAACCTTTCACTAATTTTTAAATTTAAATACAAATTTATGATAAATTATAAAAATATTTTTTATACTTGAAATACAGATTGTCTCATATATTTTTAAAAGTTACAAATATTTCATTTAACAAAATTGACTGAATAAATGAAATGGCTAGCTATCCTTTTATACAATAATAAATTCTCAAAATTGTTAATTAAAATATATTACTGATATCATTAAAAATTATTAATTGACTTGATTGTTGATTAATGAAATTGTGTGTTTGCTATGCTTCACCTTTCACTAATTTTTAAATTTAAATAAACAATTTATGGTAAATTATAAAAACATTTTTTATACTTGAAATACAGATTGTCTCATATAATTTTAAAAGTTACAAATATTTCATTTAACAGAATTGACTGAATAAATGAAATGGCTAGCTATCCTTTTATACAATAATAAATTCTCAAAATTGTTAATTAAAATATATTACTAATATCATTAAAAATTGTTAATTAACTTGATTGCTGATTAATGAAATTGTGTGTTTGTTATGCTTCACCTTTCACTAATTTTTAAATTTAAATAAACAATTTATGGTAAATTATAAAAACATTTTTTATACTTGAAATATAGATTATCTCATATAATTTTAAAAGTTACAAATATTTCATTTAACAGAATTGACTGAATAAATGAAATGGCTAGCTATCCTTCTATACAATAATAAATTCTCAAAATTGTTAATTAAAATATATTACTGACATCATTAAAAATTGTTAATTAACTTGATTGTTGGTTAATGAAATTGTGTGTTTGTTATGCAATTAAAATTTTAAGGGTTAGATATAATTTCTAGAATCACAAGAGCAATTATTATTTTAAGCAAACTTCAGGGAGTGTAATTGTGATTTATCCAACTATTTAATTTGATATAAATTACTAGTTTTTTTTTTTTATAATCAATTTATCAAAATCTTTTTAAAAATTCTCCTTTTTTCTCAAATTTCCTTTTTTATCAAATTTAATAGAGAAAAAAAAAATCGTCTCCAATACTTTTTCATTAAATTCAAATTTGATATATAAAATAAAAATAAAAATAAAAGAACAAAAAAAACTCTCTTAATTTGATGAACATTTAATAAAAAAATTACAAATGATTTTCAAGTCTTTTTTTTATAATTAAATTTAAATTTAACGAAAGAAAATGTGCAAGATTGGAAATACTCATAGAGGATTGTATTAGATTAATAATGGAATGTCATGATTTGAATTTACACGGTTCGGCTCACGTGATAAGAACTCTTATGCAAATGAATATAATATAGTCACATAATCATGTATTTATCTGATTTCATAAATTTTTAGACACAATATCTAAGTCAAATGGATGTTCTACAACTAAAAATATACACAGATGTCATAAATTAAATTGAACACCCTAAGACTTACATCATACACAAATGGTGTAACCCTTACAAAAATGGCAGACGGTTAATAAATAACATAAATAGCTCATGGCTTACAAATAACGGAACCACCCTACACGGTTCCGAACACAGCTTCACGTCTCAATCCACATTTATACATGTACACCTGAAAAACATTTTGAACCACGTAGGATGAGCATATAGCCAGTAGAAAATATTTCAAAAATTAAACATGCTCCTTTTGCATAAATGATCATGATGCAATACATACATACAATATGTCCAAACACATTTTCAAATCTATCTAATTTCTCAACAAAATCTTTTCTTTCCAATTACCAAAACTTTACGTTTAATCAAAACGTTTTCTGAGTTCAAAACATCTGTTTGATATAAAATCCCTTTTCAAAAACTAATCTAGATATCATAATACCAACCAACAAATACATTGTTAAATGAAATACGAATACATTGCTAAACAATAGCAAACACATTGCTAAAACCTTTTTCCAAAACATCTTTTCAAGGCAGAACAATAAAAAATAAAATGGATAAATCTCCAGGGTTAGTGTTCATACAAGTAACTATACAAGTCATAATGTCATTTTTACTGGTGCTAATCGGAAGGCTCAACACCTACCGTCCGGGTTTAGGTCTTTCACTATGGACACACAGGCCAACTTAATTCTGCTTTAACACTCCCGCATGGCTTTACCACTTTATTTACCTTTTTCCAATAGCACAAAACGTGTGATTCAAAATATTATTTTCTAAAACAATGCAAACGTTTCAAAACACAATACGGGAATTTCCAAAACCTCTTTCCAAACATTCGGTTTCAAATTCCAAACATCCATTACATACTCCATAATATGAATGATTTCAATTTGCCTATTCCACATGCAATTTCTAATACATGATATCGCTATCCTCCACCGATAGCCAAAACAGTTATCTCTAATACAATAATTAATAGATAACAATACATATATATTTTTTCAAAATAGTAACAACACCCATTTTCAAAATCTCACAACCATTTCCTTTCCATCTCTTTCCAACCAAACCATTTACCAAAAATCAATCCAACTCCCAAAACAATATCATTTAGGATTTTTGTACAAATTGGAGCTTTTCTACTTTTAGAAATCCATATGTAATTTGTGTACTGAAAATAACCGTAGTAGCATAACTATAGCCCAAAACCCCCCCTATTTCACAAAACCCTCAAGTCCAAAATAACATTTCAAAATCAACCAAATGACTACCAAATATAAATAACAAAACATGCCACAAACACGTTACCGAACTCATATTGAGTTAAGGAAATAGACCTTACCTCAACTCCGAAAAAGGAGAAAGCCAAAAAGCCTCAAAGGCCAACGTCGACGAAAACACGAAACTTTCGGATCAAAAGAAAGCCCTTGATGAGATCCATAACCTTTCTCAAAGGACTAAGATGAAAAGATGTCTCTAACCGAGTAGATCTAGAGATCTATGTGAGAAAAGTTGAGTGTAGAGAGAAAGAGAGAGATTTACGGCTCAAAGAGGGAAGAGAGATATATATATATATATATAAGAAATGAATGAGGAAAATGTGTTTGAGTTCTATTTATAATGGTAGAATAATAGCTCTAAAGTCAATGAAAAGAATAAGTCAAAAATCCCCAAAAGTAGGGCCCAAACTGAATCCAAAATTCTGGAAATAAGTCGTAGGGGTCGACACCTAAGGCAGTGGTGTCGACCCTCAAGAAGAAATGCTGAGACACTTATGTTTGCAGCAGATAAGGGGGTCGACCCCCCGAACCCATGGTGTCGACCCCAAAAACCAGTGGCCACTTCCAAGACACCGTAGCAAGGTGGTGTCGACCCCAGGAAGACTGGTGTTGATCCCAAAAACTAGTAGAGACACCAAGAGTAAGGCAACAAAGTGGTGTCGACCCTAGGAACCCATGGTGTCGATCCCAGAAACAAAACCAAACATGAAAGGGAAGAAGAACGTTCGCTACAGATGTGGTTTCCTAAATTTAAAAACAATAAATGGGTCGGGTCTAAATCAGGCTCGCTATATGGAAACTGTTAAAACAATCATAAAAGTTGTTGTCACATTATGTTCTCTCATCTTTTTTCTTTCACTTTCTCTTTTCAAATCTTTATTCAAATTCATTATTCAACCACAGCCTTAATGTTGAAATATGTATGAAAAGTGTATTAAAGTTTATAAAAATGTGTGAAAATATTTTGATATATTTAAAGAATATGTTGAAATTATAAATATTTTGAATTTTGTAATTTTTATTAACAACTTTCATGGTTGTCATTAGTATGAACCATTAATAATTTATAAATTATATGAAAATTATATTTGGATTTTCTTTCCTGCCAATCAATAGGTGATTAATTACAAATATGAGAATAATTGTATCAAATTCAACAATTGTATATCTACAAATCCAACAACCATCCCAATAAAATCACACCTTGCCCAACCCAATAATCACAACTGTAATAACCCTCACCACTGATTACTAGTTAACCATTGATTACTGCTAAACTGAGACTGATTATGATAAGTAATTGAATTGACTGAAATACTGAACTGACTGATTGAATGTACTAGTTTAAATGCATTTTTATCTGTTTGACTGTTAAATTATCTGTTCATGTTTTATGCTTTAAACTACAAATTGAAAGCCTTGTCGGCGGCCGAATCCGAAATTGATCAATGTTTTATGATCATTAGAATTTATGTGATTTTATGGCATATTTAATTAAAATGTGATTTGGTATGATTAAATTAGATCAAATATTGATAAATTGCACCACTTGGACTTATTTACTATCTTGCCACTTAGTGGCCCATTACATGGAACATTTGGAGCTTCATTACACCTTAGGCAAACATATTTTCATTAGCCATTTTGAGAAGTAAGAACCGACTAGAGAGGGAGAGAGGGAGAGAGTGAGAGGCTAGACTTGAATTCTTCAACTTGACTTGGAATCTAGAGGAATTGAAGGACAATTGTAAATTTGAACTTCTACGTCTTAAATCCAAGACTTAGGTATGGAAGTCAACCTCTCAATTGTGTCTTTAAGTATTATCTTGCTTGGTTCATGGGGATTAGAGTTTAAAGTCAAGATTTAAGTAGAAAATGTTGAATTGGAGCTTGCATCATACATGCATGTACATATCTCTCATTTTTTAGGTTGTTCTTCACAAATGTTCACATGCATGTTCATGTTAATGTTAAGGACCTTGGATTCATCATGTTTTGGAAAGAATTGGCTCATTAGAGCAAGTACTTGAGGCTTGATAGTTGTTTAAATTCATGCATGTTCAAATGGAATCATGTTCATGAAATTGGGTTTGAAATTGGATTTAATTGATCTTCCTTTGGGGCTTTGATTTTACAATTGATCCTTGAAACATGTAATGTTATGAGTTTTGAAGTGTTTTCCAGAAAATTAGCCCAAAAAAGGTTGGATTTGATACATTTGAAGTTGATTTTGAGCTTGAGGTTCGAATCTGGGAATTTCAGATTTTGAACTCATGCTCGAGCGTGAAAATCGTACTCCCAGCATTATGTTGTGTTTTGCAGTCCACTCGAGCGGGATAATTTACGATCGAGCGGGGCCTTGTGTCTCACGCTCGAGCGGGTATCGAGCACCCATTGAGCGTGATTTTCACACATCCAGCACTTTTGACTATTTTTGCAGTACGCTCGAGCGGGTAAGTCTACGCTCGAGCGGAAACCTTTGTCTGCATGTCCGCTCGAGCAAAGTAACCTACGCTCGAGCGAGACCACTGTTTTCTGAAAATTTTGACAAGTGTTTTAAAACACATATTTGCATCCTCATTCCATCATAGTCATTCTTAGGCCTAGTTTAAGACATCTTAATGAGGATATAGATGTAGAACCGCACCAAGTCTAAGCAGGGACTAAGTCTTTGATTCCCGAATGTGAACTTAGTGTGTGTTCATCCTGTAAACTGTGTAGGGTTGGCATTTGAGGATGCACTTTAGCTAACTGTAGCCCTGAACTCTGTGAGTAACAACTGTGTAAAGATATGTTCAAATATGAATATCTTCTAAATGGTTAAACTGTACTGTTTCTGAATTGATACTGTTAACTAAATGAATGTATGTCCTCCATTCTCAATCAGACAGGCATCCATAGCAACCATCATATCATATCGCCATCGTTACAGAGATCTCTGTTAGTTCCTATCTTGGAACTTACATTTCGTTATGATGGCTATCATTAATCGCTTCGGTCTTTCAAAACCCTCATTTCTTCTTTATTCTGCTAATGGATGTATCACATATGACTGTTATGACTGAATGATTGATATACTGAATCAATTGACTGTTTTCAATACTGAAGGGACATTTGTTCTTAACCTCTTTACGCATTATGTTATTCACTAGACTTTAGCTCACTGCTCATATATATATGTAGGTGTTCAGGCACCGGACCGCTGCTAGGGGCGTCAGGCTAAGCACTGTTTTGTCAAGCCAACCTTTGTGCCTCACCTCGAGGTTCCAGTACTGTTCAAGCCAAGGCTATGGGGTGTTTTAGATTCCCCATTTTTTTTGTGTCCTATATAGACTGAGTGAGACTTGTACTGTACTGAATGCTTCTGTATACGTTGTAAATACTGTTCTGTTTCCGAATGTGTATATATATGAAAAGTCTTTTTGCATACAGACTGTCACAGCTCATTGGATATTGTTTAATTACTATTTTGGCTTCCGCCATGCCCCTATACTTTGTAACACTGTCTTACTGTTAAGCAGGCCTTCAGTAATCACGGATTATTGGCCGGTTACGATACTAAACCCATAGGAGCGGGTTTGGGTCGTGACAAAGTGGTATCAAGGCGATACTTAACCACGAGTTATACCGTACACACGTGTCCAAATGAGCTATAGGGTGTCCTAGAAAAGCAATTAGGGCATCACATGAGCATGAAAAGTGTGTATGGACATGACATGAATATGTGTTAATGTGTTTAAACATATAACTGCTTATGTTTATAATTGCTATAACTGCTTATAGTGAAATGGACAACGCAAGAAATGTTGATGAATCTGAATCCTCTGAGGCAAGAATGGCAAAATTTGGAGAGAATGGTGGAACTATTAACGAAAGACTAGGGTAATAATGAAACAATTTCACTTCCTCCAAAGATGACCCAGAGCCACTTGTTAATGATAATATAATAGCTCTGACACAGAAGTTTAGCAAGATGAAACCGTCATCCTTTCAGGGAGGCCTTGAACCCTTGAAAGCTGAAGCATGGGTTCTTAAGACAGAAAAATTGTTCGAAGTGTTTCCGTGCTCTGAAGCACATAAAGTGTTGCTAGCTACCTTCACCTTACAAGAAGAAGCTAGAAGGTGGTAGATGCTAGTCTGTGACACCAACACCGTTATGACTTGGGCTCAATTCAATGGAGCCTTCTTCAAAAAGTATTTCCCTCAGTGTGTCAGGGACAGAAAAGTGACTGAGTTTGAACAACTGAGACAAGGCACCATGTCGGTAGCCGAGTATGAAACAAAGTTTACCGAACTTGCTAGATATGCACCACATATGGTGGACACTGACTACAAGAAGGCCAGGAAATTTGAAGGCGGCCTTAATGTTGAAATCCTTGACAGAATCAATGTTCTAAACTACTGAAGTATGTAGATGTTCTTGACCGAGCAATCATGGCTGAGTCAAACATCGAGGCATTGAAACAGACTGACACACCATCGACCGAGTGACGTTGTAAGAGACGGGGTTTTAGGTTCAAGAAAGGCAAGAATAACCCATTGAACAAAAAGTAGAATACAGGGTCAACAACTAGTTTTAGCCAAGGGCCGTTCTATACCGCCCTGTTCTGAATGTGGTAAGAATCATAAGGGGGTTTGTTATAAAATCTCTGGTGCTTGTTACAGGTGTGGCAAGGTAGGCCACATGGTCAAAGGTTGCCCTTCCACTTCACAAGGCAATAGTAAAGCTACACCTAGCACAACAGCATCAACTGTCGCACCAAAACCTAACCCTAAAGCTACTAGGAAAGAGCCTATGAGGCAAGGCCAAGTGTTCGCACTCGTACCGAGAGATGTACAAAATACCGAGACCGTTGTATTAGGTATACTCTCAATTTGTACTCACAATACATATGTACTGATTGATTCGGGGTCTACACATTCATATGTATCGCATGCTTTTTCGCGAAAATTGAATAGACCACTAGAACCCATGAATTACTTGTTAGCTGTATCTTCACCTATTGGGGGATCTGTGACTTGTGCTTATATATACCCTGCATGTGAAATTATTGTTGGGGATATACATCTGTATATTGATTTACTGCCATTAAATATTGACCATTTTGATGTAATATTAGGAATGGACTAGTTACAAAAATATCATGCTACTATTGACTGTGTAACAAAACAAGTGATTTTTCGTCCACCTGGTTTACCCGAATTTGTGTTTGACGGGATTGGTGTAGTACCTCCCCCATATCTGATTTCATCTATGAAAGCCTGTAAATTGATTAAGAAATGGTGTAAAGAGTACCTGTGTTTTGTATGGACTGTACCTACTGATGATAATGCTAATGTGAACAATATTCCTATAGTCAGAGAATTCCCAGATGTTTTTCCAGGTGATCTACCAGGGGATTTGATTGATAAGGAGATTGAGTTCACTGTTGATGTGATTTCGGGTACACAGCCAGTATCTAAAGCTCCTTATCGAATGGCTCCGACCGAACTGAAAGAATTGAAAGTGCAACTGCAAGAACTGTTAGATAAGAAATTCATCAAGCCCAGTACTTCACCGTGGGGCGCACCTGTCTTGTTTGTGAAAAAGAAAGACGGCTCACTGAGACTCTGTATCGACTACCGTGAACTGAACAAGGTAACTGTGAAAAATAAATATCCATTACTGCGTATTGGTGACTTATTTGATTAGTTACAGGGTGCTCAAGTATTCTCTAAGATTGATCTCAAATTCGGATATCATCAGCTGAAAGTTAAACCAGAGGACATTGATAAAACTGTTTTTCGAACGAGGTATGGACATTACGAATTTTTAGTCATGCCTTTTGGAGTTACCAATGCACCTGCTGCATTTATGGACCTCATGAACAGGATATTTAAACCATTCCTCAATGACTTTATTGTCGTATTCATAGATGACATTATGATTTATTCCAAAAGTAGAGAAGAACATGAACATCATCTGAGACTTGCCTTACAGACCCTAAGAGAACAGAAACTTTATGCTAAACTGACTAAATGTGAATTCTGGCTTGATCATGTTATGTTTTTGGGACATGTTATTAGTAAGGATGGAATTTTAGTTGATCTACAAAAAGTTGAAGCAGTAGTGAATTGGCCTAGACCAACAAATGTTACAGAAGTCCGAAGCTTTTTGGGGTTAGCCAGGTATTACATAAGATTTGTCAAAGATTTCTCCAAAATTGCCCTACCACTGACACAGTTGACTCAGAAAGGGATATCATTTGATCGATCGACCAAAGGAATCAAAGATTCCAAGAGTTGAAAACTCGACTTGTGACTGCACCGGTTCTTACCCTACCTTCGGGTACGGATGGTTTTACCATTTTCAGTGATGCTTCTCATAAGGGTTTGGGATGTGTTTTAATGCAGAATGAGAGAGTTATTGCCTATGCTTTCCGACAACTGAGACCGCATGAAAAGAACTACCCGACCCATGACTTAGAACTTGCCGCAGTAGTGTTTGCATTGAAAATCTGGCGTCACTACCTTTATGGGGCGACATGTGAGGTGTATACCGACCACAAGAGTTTGAAATACTTCTTCACACAGAAAGAACTGAACATGAGACAGCGGAGATGGCTAGAATTGATTAAAGACTATGACCTACAGATTTTGTACCATCCGGGGAAAGCCAACACCGTTGCCGATGCATTGAGTCGGAAATTGATTGGGAACTTAGCCTGTTTACTCACCGGACAGAAAGAGTTGCTATGTGACCTTGAAAAGTCTGAAATTGAGATTGTTTTGCGAGAACGAGGTGGGACGATAGCTGCTATTTCTGCTCAGTCGGCACTGATTGAAGAGATTAAAGAGAGGCAGCAACAAGATGACCTCTTGAAGAAGATCATCGATAAACGAGAATCTAAACCGAGGCCGGATTGCAAATTTGAGAATAATGTACTGAAATTTCAGGGAAGATTGTGTGTACCGAATGATTCTGAACTAAAAAGAAGAATTCTACAAGAGGGCCACAATTCAAAACTGTCTATCCATCTAGGGAATACAAAAATGTACCAAGATTTGAAACTGAATTTCTGGTGCCGGGAATGAAGAAGGAAATTGTGGATTTTGTATCGAAATGTCTTCATTGCCAACAAGTCAAAGCCAAACATCAATGACCCGCAGGCTTATTGCCGCCCTTACCGATACCGGAGTGGAAATGGGAACATATCACTATGGATTTCATTGTCAATTTGCCTTACTCCAGTAAAGGTATGGATTTAATTTGGGTTATAGTTGATAGACTGACTAAATCTGCTCACTTCTCACCTGTCAAAACAATTTATAATACGGACAAATTGGCTATACTCTATATTGATGAGATTGTTAGACTGCATGGAATGCATGTGTCTATTGTTTCTGATAGGGACTCGAACTTTACATCGAGATTACAGCAAAGCCTCTGACGACATTATTGGGTACCGAGGCCAGTAGTGCATACCATCCTCAGACAGATGGCCAGTCAGAAAGGACCATCCAGACTCTAGAAGACTTACTGAGAATGTGTGTCCTTGATTTTTAGGGAAATTGGGAAAGCCATTTGCCATTGGCTGAATTCGCCTACAACAACAGTTATCACTCAAGTATTGGTATGGTGCCTTTCGAGGCATTGTATGGCAGAAAAAGTCGATCTCTGATTTGCTGGGCAGAAGTTGGAGATGGGCCTTTGCTTGGGCCCGAGATTGTGTATGAAACTACAGAAAAAGTGAAATTGATTCAACAGAGACTGAAAATCGTACAGAGTCGACAGAAAAGTTATGCGGATGTCAGAAAGCGAGACAGAGAATATGAAGTAGGTGATCACGTTTTTGTGAAAATGACACCGATGAAATGGCAGACCCGTTTTGGGGTTAAAGGCAAGTTAGCGCCGAGATATGTCGGACCGTATGAGATTATCGAGAAATTCAATCCGGTGGCGTATCAGGTAGCGTTTTCTCCTGAAATGGAGCATATGCATAACGTGTTCCACATTTCTATGTTGAGGGACTACCTCCAGGATCTTTTCCATGTGATAGAGCCTACTCGTGTAGTGCTGAGTGATGACTACACTTATGAAGAACGGCCTATTCAGATTGTGAACAGACGGATCAAGAAGTTGAGAAACAAAGAGATTCCGTTAGTGAAAGTTGACTGGCAAAACCATGGTGGCATGTATGCCACCTGGGAAAGGGAAGATGACATGGCCAAGAGATATCCTGAATTGTTCCCACTGGATCCTATTTTCTTCCAGAACGAAGGTAATTCAAGTTTGGAGGACCAAACTCTTTTTAAGGAGAGGAGACTGTAATAACCCTCACCACTAATTACTGGTTAACCACTAATTACTGCTAAACTGAGACTGATTATGATAAGTAATTGAATCGACTGAAATATTGAACTGACTGATTGAATGTACTAGTTTAAATGCATTTCTATCTCTTTCACTGTTAAATTATCTGTTCATGTTTTATACTTTAAACTACAAATTGAAAGCCTTATCGGCGGCCGAATCCGAAATTGATCGATGTTTTATGATCATTAGAATTTATGTGATTTTATGGCATATTTAATTAAAATGTGATTTGGTATGATTAAATTAGATCAAATATTGATAAATTGCACCACTTGGACTTATTTACTATCTTGCCACTTAGTGGCCCATTACATGGAACATTTGGAGCTTCATTACACTTTAGGCAAACACATTTTCATTAGCCATTTTGAGAAGTAAGAACCGACTAGAGAGGGAGAGAGTGAGAGGCTAGACTTGAATTCTTCAACTTGACTTGGAATCTAGAGGAATTGAAGGACAATTGTAAATTTGAACTTCTACGTCTTAAATCCAAGACTTAGGTATGGAAGTCAACCTCTCAATTGTGTCTTTAAGTATTATCTTGCTTGGTTCATAGGGATTAGAGTTTAAAGTCAAGATTTAAGTAGAAAATGTTGAATTGGAGCTTGCATCATGCATGCATGTGCATATCTCTCATTTTTGAGGTTGTTCTTCACAAATGTTCACATGCATGTTTATGTTAATGTTAAGGACCTTGGATTCATCATGTTTTGGAAAGAATTGGCTCATTAGAGCAAGTACTTGAGGCTTGATAGTTGTTTAAATTCATGCATGTTCAATTGGAATCATGTTCATGAAATTGGGTTTGAAATTGGATTTAATTGATCTTCCTTTGGGGCTTTGATTTTACAATTGATCCTTGAAACATGTAATGTTATGAGTTTTGAAGTGGTTTCTAGAAAATTAGCCCAAAAAAGGTTGGATTTGATACATTTGAAGTTGATTTTGAGCTTGAGGTTCGAATCTGGGAATTTCAGATTTTGAACTCACGCTCGAGCGGGGTGACTGGCGCTCGAGCGTGAAAATCGTGCTCCTAGCATTTTGTTGTGTTTTGCAGTCCACTCGAGTGGGGTAATTTACGGTCAAGCGGGGCCTTGTGTCTCACGCTCGAGCGGGTATCGAGCGCCCATCGAGTGTGATTTTCACACATCTAGCACTTTTGACTGTTTTGCAGTACGCTCGAGCGGGTAAGTTTAGGCTCGAGCAGAAACCTTTGTCTGCATATCCGCTCGAGCGGAGTAACCTACGCTCGAGTGGGACCTCTGTTTTCTGAAAATTTTGACAAGTGTTTTGAAACACATATTTGCATCCTCATTCCATCCTAGTCATTCTTAGGCCTAGTTTAAGACATCTTAATGAGGATATAGATGTAGAACTGCACCAAGTCTAAGTAGGGACTAAGTCTTTGATTACCGAATGTGAACTTAGTGTGTGTTTATCCTGTAAACTGTGTAGGGTTGGCATCTGAGGACGCGCTCTAGCTCACTGTAGCCCTGAACTCTGTGAGTAACAACTGTGTAAAGATATGTTCAAATATGAATATCTTCTGAATGGTTAAACCGCATCGCTTCAATTGATCTGTTAATCGAATGAATGTATGTCCTCTATTCTGAACTGTATTGTGGCATCCATAGCAACTATTCGCTTATCATATCGCCATCGTTACGAGATCTCTTAGTTCTTATCTTGGAACTTCTGTTTACTGTTATGATGGCCATCATTAATTGCTTGGTCTTTCAAGACCTACTGTTTACTGTACTGTTCTGCTAATGGATGTACGACATATGACTGTTATGAGTGAATGACTAATATACTGAATCAATTGACTATTTTCAATACTGAAGGGACATTCATTCTTAACCGCTTTACGCATTATGTTATTCACTGGGCTTTAACTCACTGCTCATATATATATGTAGGTGCTCAGGCACCGGACCGCTGCTAGGGTCGTCAGGCTAAGCACTGTTTTGTCAAGCCAACCTTTGTGCCTTACCTCAAGGTTCCAATACTGTTCAATCCAAGGCTATGGGGTGTTTTAGATTCCCCCTTTTGTTTGTGTCCTGTATAGATTGAGTGAGACTTGTACTGTACTGAATGTTTCTGTATACGTTGTAAATACTGTTCTGTTTCCAAATGTGTATATATATGAAAAGTCTTTTTGCATACAAACTGTCACAGCTCATTGGACATTGTTTAATTACTATTTTGGCTTCCTCTATGCCTCTATACTCTGTAACACTGTCTTACTGTTAAGCAGGCCTTCGGTAATCACGGATTACTAGCCGGTTACGATATTAAACCCATAGGGGCGGGTTTAGGTCGTGACAACAACCTTCCTAATTAAGGATAAATAAATGGTATCAAACTCTTCTCTATAGAAATTGAACCCACAACCTCTAAATTATATTTGGTTGTGATATCATGATATGGGTTTAACCGTCTCACAGTACAAAAAATGGTATCTAGATATCAACTCTTTAATTGAATGTATATCTGAATAATTCATATTTAAATATTTATGTACAAACATTTAACTTTTGTTTGAAAATTTATATTCAGACAACACAAATAGTATATATTAAAATTTTGTGGAATGTGAATAGAATTACTCAGCCTCTAGAGGCAGTCAAAAAATTGGTTGGACACCATATTTTTTAAGAATTTTTTAATATCCATTTACTACCTCCTCATTTTTATTCTTCTCCATCGCAACCCCCACCATGAAACTTTAAACCAACCCCTTCACTTGTCACAAACTCCCTCTCCTACCTTCCATGTCATGAGCCCTAGATCTAGGATTTGGTGGAGAAGAAGATGTTGGAACAATCTTCTGTGTAAAATAAATAATTTGAAACAAATCAAACAAATAAAAATAAATTACATACCGAATTTATTTTACCGAATCGAATTAAATATTTAAAAGATCAAGTCGAGTGTGTGACACTCTGTCCTTAAGACAGATTGGCCCCGCTACGATGCTTATGGACAAGTGACGTCTATCTCCCAGGATACAATGATCTTCACAAGTTGTAGTAGCACTCCAAACAACTTGTACGGCAAACAAAACCTTGTATTCTATGCTCTCTTTAATTTTCCTAAAAACTAATATGAAGAATAATGCAAAGCGAAAGCAAAATCGGGAATGAAACAGATTTTTTCTAGATGTTTTGGATCCCAGAACACTGTTGGAAATGCTGGTATTTATAGGCAATTATGACAGACCCGAACAGGTCTCATTTTGAATGAACAGGTATGAAACTGTTTTGAATAAATACAGTTCAAAATTCAAACAGATCTGCTGGAAACTGCTACAGTTATAAAACTATCCAGAATTTGAATCTGTTTGGGCAGTTATGAATCTGTCCGAAATTCAACAGTTTGAAAAACTGTTCAAATTGACTAATCAGTTGTGGAATTTAGATTTGAAAAGAGGCACCAAAATTTTTGGACAAAAATTTGGGGGCGGGTGAGGGTCAGGTCGATTCTAACATTAATTTTTTGGACAAAATTTATTTGAATTTTTTCTCAAATTCATAGCGAAATGAATTCAAATTTTGTGCCAAATTTGAATTTAAGTTTTTTGTCCATTTGTTACCTCTTCTAGTAGTTCAAACTGTTTGTAACAGTGTTAAAAACTACCGTACAGTATAACTGACCCGACCCACAACCCACACCCACGGCCGCCGCCGGCGGAGCGCGCGTGTGGTGGTTTGGGCTAACGTTCATTTTGTCCATAACTTCTCCTTTTTACAAACTTGGGGTGCCCCTTGGAGCCCAACCCAAGTTAGCGCACCAAGAGCTTATATACTCACAATAGCTCTCTTAAAGTTTCAATGTGGGACAACCCATTTCAAGAAAATCCATATTTACTTCTTTAATTGTCCATTCCATGAACTCGAAAATGACGTTAACTTCTCATTTACTTGTAAATGGTTTTGACGAACCGTCTTCACCGTGTGACTTGTCATGGGGCAAAGAACACGTCACCTCTTCGGACCCACCTCAAAAGATGTGTGGCCCCTACTCAAATTTGGGTTCAAAGTTGGCCTAAAATAAGCCTTAGAAAACCAAATTTTCCAACAGAAGAAAAATAGAAGTTGATGAGAGGGGACAACAAGAGGAGGAGAAAAAGAAAAGAAGGAAAGGAGCAACGATTGGCAAAATAAAGAGGAAACGGTGGAGGTAGGCTAAAAGGAAGGGCTAGCAACAGTGGAGGTCGTCCAAAAGAAATGGGATAGGGGGGTTTTGGATTAAGATTAATTGGAGTATTCAAATGTTTGTTTGCCAAATTAAATTGGATGAGATTGTTAATATAGTATGATTGAGTGAATAAATTATTAACATTGCAGTATTACGTTAAAAATGTAAGACAAATTGTATTTGTTTGTGTAGTAATATGATAATATTAGTTAGTTGAGATTAAATTTATAAATTTAGATAAAAGTTCTCAATATGTAAAATGCACATTTATTATTTTCATAAAGTGGGGCTATAATGGTATTCGGTGGTACTACATGCATCAATTAGTATCATAACTAGTATTAATACACTAGTTAATATACTAATTAGTGCATATAATATTATTCAATAGTATTTTTACGTCAAATCTCATAAAATTGCTACTTAAAGAGCATTCATAATCTCAAGACATTGTATCAAAATAAACATAATTTATATAAAATTTATCAAATTATTAATCCAATTCAAACACTTTACATAATTTATATTTTGTTTGGGTCTGTTTAGAGACAACCTTTTTATTAGTATTACTCAAGATAAAAGAAAAAGGTAGTATTTCAAAATTTATGAGAATAGAATAGTCCCAACTGTAACCATTAAATATGGGAGATTTGATTTGCGTGTAAGGGTTGTAAAAGTATTCAAGTACGGTACGCCAAATCTTCACTTTTTTTGTGCTTACCATATTCTTGCTAACCAACCAATAAATATCCTGCAATGCCCAGGCCTATGAATATGCAATAATATTTCAAAATCACTCCATAATTACTCTGAGTTCAGCGTGATCGTGATTGACACAATTCAAAGCCTCTTTTTTCGTTTTTTTCATGTGTAGTGTTTTAATGGAACATATCAATTCATGTCATGTTTCTTTCATTGAATTTAATAGCTTACTATTTATATAAAAAAATTATTAGAAGTCCCTGGCAGCATGTGACTATGTTACCCATCGATTGCCGAATACTATGCTCCTGTTCTCAAAAAAAAAAAAAAAAAAAAAAAAAAAAAAAAAACTTAGTTAAGTGAACAAGTCTTATATTAAGTGTACTTTTTGACTTTTTATGAAATATGAGTTGGGTATGGGTTGATTTTGAAGTGATGTGTTAGAGAGTTGATGTGACTTAAATAAGATGATGTGACTTAAATAGGATAGTGACTTTTTAACTTTTTAGCTTTTTTAGATCATGCCAAACAAGACCTAAATTTATTTATCAAATAGTGATAGCACTAGTTAAAAAAAAGTCAAAAAGTCAAAAAGTTACTCAAAAAGTTAAAAAGTTATCACTATTCACCAAAAGTAAAAAATTATGGCTGCACAACTCCCAATTCTAATTTTTTCCTACACACTAATTTATATAATTTTTTGATACATATTTTTCCATAAAAAGTCAAAAAGTTAATCCAAACATCCATATTTTTTTTCTCAATTTTTTAGTCCAAAAAGATAAAAAGTGCACTTATTTAGGACACCCCAAACAACACATACTTGAGATGTCCTAAATAAGTGTACTTTTTGACTTTTTGCTATAAGACTCAAATCCTAGAGGTTTTTTTTTGGTAATTTTTTCAAAAATTTATCTAGCATTGAGTTGTTTAATTTAAAGTAAATTACACTGACACCCCCTAAGGCTTCTATTTAATGCATATTCCCTTATTACGTTTGAAAAATTACATTTCCTTCCTCGAGATTTGTTATTACAAATTGCCCCTAGATAGTTAATGTCATGCTCTCAAAATTTTTAAATGATCATTTTGTCTTTTTTCTTACAATTTCTTTTTTCTATCATTATGACTATATTCTACAACTTTTCATTATTAAATTTTGCCTAAATATATTCTTATTGAGTGATGATATACAAATATAAATTTTATATAAAATTTTCAAACACAATGATATATATTTACAACATCACTATCATAATATTTTTATGATATTTTTGTATAAATTTTTATTTCCATCATCATTTTTCTTTCTTGTCTATTCACGCACATTTATTACAAATATTACCAAATACCTTCATTCATATTTATTATAGTATTACTAAATTCTTGTATTTTTATATTTGGAGAATTTTAAAAAAAATCACAAAATATTATACTTCTTAAGTATTTTTAGATTAGGTATATCTAAAAAATAAAAAAATTTACATAAAATATTCAAAAATCAGTAAAAATAATTTAAAAAAACACAAAAAATAAATAAATTTATTTTTTGTGTAAGTTAAACCAAAAAAGATTATTATTATTTCTTTTGAAACGACATAAATAAAATATCAATATTATTTTATTATTTTATATGTAAAAAGATTAAAGAACAAATATAACAAATATATTATTTTAATTTGATAAGAGAATAATTGAAATTTTTTAAATTAAAAAAAAATTATATTAAATAAAAATCTAAAATGGAGTCAGTGTGATTTACCCTTTAATTTATGTATATATAAGTTGTTTAAAAAAATTTATATTAAATAAAAACCTGTCAGTGTGATTTACCCTTTAATTTATGTATATGTAAGTTGTTTTGTTGAGTGATTTAAACTGCAGAGTTCAATTTGTACAAATTTAGCTCGTCCAATCCAACCTGTCGACCCTTTCAATCCACGAATGGGAGAGCGACCCGACGCAGTTTGCCTGTTTAAGCGGATTTTTTGCACATCCTCGTGATGCTCTAAAAATATTTGTGGGACGTTTATTTGCCTGATTAAGTTAGATAAAATTATAAATATGATGAGATTAAATAAGGAGATTAGTAATATAATAGTATTAAAGTTAGAAATGAAGGATAAAGTATATTTATTTGTGTAATAATATAATAATATTAATTGATTGAGATTAAACTTACGAAATTTCATAATTATCCTTCTTCTATTATTGTAGCCCAACAATGGTAGAGGGCCCTAAATTTTGTGGCTCAAATGGCTCGAATTTGTCAAAACGACGTCGTTTTGAGTACAAAACAATATTAAAATTGCCAAAACGACATCGTTTTGGCAATTTCGTTTTGGCAATTTTGAGCCATTTGAGTCATAAAAATTAGGACTCTCAAATATTTTTCCAGCAGTATAGGCCAAAAGGTAAATTAGTCTTTTACCCATTAATCTCACGGGATTGCATCTCAATCCTATGTATTTTCAAGCTTTGCTAGTTCCCCCATAGTGTAGGATTATTACTCCAAAACCATATTAGTTTAGTTCTTTAGGAAGAGAAATTGGACTAATAGTCCGTGGGACTCACTTAAAAAGTGTTTGGTTGAGAACATGAGTGAGGGGATTAACTATCCCCTTGGACTAGTAGCCTCTCCATGTGGTAGAACTAAGAGCATCTCCAACGGTTTATCAAAAATTTCATCAAATCTGAGTAAAAAAAAAAAAAAAAAAAAGACGAATTCTTCAATTTGATAACAACTATTTTAACAGTGGAATACTGTAGTTTTCATCAAAACACTGAATGTCCGGGAAAACGATCAGCTGGTCGACCGGAAAGAGATAAAGTTTGAATTTGTTTTTGTAGCGTCCTTGGAGACTTGGTTGGACTTCTCTTTTTCAACAGAGAATGGATGGTGTTTGGCTATGATCATTTTAAGAGACCCGAGAGAGAGAGAGAGAGAGAGAGAGAGAGATATGAAGATTTTAGCAAAACTCATGTCGAGTAATCTGAGCAAGACAGACAAGTTTCCATCGCCATTGATGAGATTTCTAAAAAGCAATGTTGGAAGCAAAAGCAGAGGCAAGTCTCGCTCAAAATAGATCATCAAATGGTCCTCAACATGTGGCATTCACACACCTCTTTCTCTTCCGGAAAATGAGTGGGAGCACTAATTAGTGCTACCACTAATGATGTGGTAGTGGGTGGAACCCACAGCCACAATGGTTTTGTGCTCTTTTTTTTTTTTTTTTTTTTTTTTTTTTTTTTTTTTTTTTTTTTTTTTAAAGTGGGTGCCAACTCATTAGTGGTGCTTTAGAGCACCACTTTTAGTGGGATGTAGCATTACTGTTCTCTTCCTTGTGGCATCTTCTAATCTTGAAAGCTATCTCTCACCATCACATAACATAATAGCCATGTAAATTTGACAAAACTCACTGTTCTAAAACTCTCTCTTAGCCATGTTTGATTCACAGATGTTTTGGGGATTGAATCAATTCTGATCCATTGGCAGCCTTTTTTTTTTTTTTTTTCAACTGCAAAATTGCTTAATTAGCAGAGAAACTATTTTTGTTAGAAACTGATTTGGGCTGAAGAAGTAGAACAAACCCAAAATCTAGCAGTTGGGAAACATGGAATTATTTATAGATTTCATGACTTCAGCTCTCTAAATAAATAAATAAATAAATAAATAAAAGAAAAGAAAAGAGAATTTGGGAAAATGAAAATAAATTATGGGATTGAACCAGACATGGATCACTATGTTCTTATGGTGGACTTGTTGAGTAGATATGGACATCTCAGAAATGCAGAGCAATTAATTGTTGGCGGTCGACCTCTTTGTGTAAAATTTTCACAAAATTTTGCTTGAGGTGGTCATCCGGGAGGTCATTCAATGGTTCACACTCAACGGCTATACACAACAAATTGTTGAAAGGTACAAGCGATCCTCAGTTTGGTGAAATATTTGATGTTTTCTCAATTTGACACCGTTTTGGTAAAACCGTTGGAGCACAAAAAGTACCTCTTTTTCACCAAATTTGAATTTGATGATGAATTTGGTGAACGGTTGGAAATGGTCTAACAAAGTCATGGGAGGGTTGGGATTAGAAATTAAGTGAGGGGATCAATGAAATTTTAAGGCCATGTTTGTTATTCCCCATGAGTGGTAGGATTGGAGTGATAGTGAGGTTAGATATGTGAAAGCATGTTTGGTGGAGGAAATTTATAAGTGGATTATTAGTCTAGCCGAATTGACAATCCCCCTATATAACCGGATTAACAAAGCTGGAGAAGGTATGTGATTGAAAAAATAGTGAGAGAATTAAGTGCTATTTTATTAGTTATTATTTATTTATTTTTAGCTTTTTCTTTTCTTTTCTTTTTTATTTTTTACCCAAGTGCAACCTGTATTTGTAAAAAATATATATAATATATTTGTTTTAGAATTTTTTTAATATAGAAATAATGTTTTTAATTTTATAGAAAAATAATTTAACAATCTCATCACTAATCATCACTCCCACTATCATCAAAATAAACACACTTCTACTCAATCCCTTCATTAATAATTTTTACATTAACAATCCCTTTACTAATCATCCCTTCACTAAGAATCTCATTCAACCTAATCTGCCAAACAAATATGGCCTAAATAATTTTAAACAAAAATTATATTTTTTAGAATAAAAAAATAATTATAATATTAAAATACGAAAACTTAAAAAATATTAATTTTGTATATTAATACTATCTATAGTATTACTAATTCGGTAGTGTATAAACAAACACTTTTTATCCTATATCTGTAACCTAGTACCATCACGCTAATAATCTCCTCATTCAATCACACCGTATTCTTAATCACTTCCGTCCTATGAAGCCAAACAAACGTGGCCCAAGAGGAATACTAATCCTCCCCACACATTTCCTAACCAAACTACTCATACTCCAATCCTTCTTCCCAAACCTCCAAACAAACATGACCTTAATCATTTTTCAATAAATAATATTATATTATGTTAAACAAACTAACATATTTTAAAAATAAAAAATAAAAAAAATCTTATTACTCATTGATGTGATAACAATTTGGGAAAATTATCCAAAAGTCCCATATCAGCATTAGCAACCCCATTTAGTCCTACCAATTAACGCATATACTGATAGATCCCATAGGTGATAACATTATCACTAATAGGTCCTATTTTTTTTTGATATTTATTATTATTTCTAACCCTAACTTCATTTTTCTCATTCACACACTCAACCAACACACACACACCACACACCACACACCACAAAAAAAAAAACTAATCATTTTTTTTTTTGTGACACCACACATATACATGTCCACCTGTGTCACTTTTCACACACACACACAACACAAAAAAAAAAACTATAGGGCATTTTCTTTCCACACACACCCACACATTGTCACATTTGTTGTTTGTTCATTGTGTTGTCAAAAGTCAAATAACAAAAAACTATCAATGTGACACATTGACACACACACACCACAACACACATGTCACTTCATGTCCACACACAAAAAAAGTGCTAACACAAATTAAAGTGCATTCACACACACAACACACACAACACACACTCACCCACAAAGAAAAAAAAAAAAAAAAAAAAAAAAAAAAAAAAAATTTTTACACCAACCACACACCCACCACACACACACCACAAACTCACACAACAACAAAACAAACACCACACAAGGGCATTATAACAATTTACACAAGAGGACAAATAAAATATTTAAATAAAATATTTAAAAATTTTTTTAATTTTATTTTATCAATATTATTCATCTTATCTCTAACAATTATATTATTGTAACCTCAAAAATAAAAATAAAAATAGAAATTATATTACTGAAGCGAATCTTGTTTTAGATTCTAAAAAATCTTTATTGTATGTTACATCATCTAGTAAAAAGAAATTTGTAAGACTTTATATAATATTTTTTTTATAATTTCGTGATAACTATATTCTGTTTATCATATAGTTTGTTACAATTATATTAAAAATAAATATAAGTGATTGAATGTATTAAATAAACACGTGAAATTTGAAATCTCTCCTCTCTAGAGTGGAGAGAACAGTGCTTTTAACCTCCATCTCTCATTCGTTTCTTCTCTAAGCAGTAATTCTATTACTTCGTTCATCACTATATTAATCGATGTCGCTCCTCTCATCTCTGTCATTCTCGGCCTATCATCAAGAAAGATTTAAGATCTAAGCTTAGATTTAATTCATAACCGAGATTCAACACTGCTAAACATATTTTTAGTACGCTAGATGACCGCCTTATATCCAAACTAATTTGTTTTGTAACATATAGGTGAGCATTATAGCACAACAATCAGTTGCAAAGATGAGCGGATCATAAAGGTTTTTGGTAGTGTTTATTTGGTGGTGCTGGCTTTGTTTTTTTATTTTTTATTTTTAATAATGTCTCTATGTTGGAATAATCTTCTGTGTAAATAAAATAATTTAAAATAATTCAAACAAAATAAAATAAAACTTACAGAATTTATTTTGTTAAACCGAATCAATAATTAAAGATCAAGTCGAGTGTGTGACACTCTGTCCTTAAGACAGATTCGCCCCGCTACGGTGCTTACGGTTATGTGGCGTCTATCTCCCAGGATACAATGGTCTTCACAAATTTGTAGTAGCACTTCAAACAAATTTGTTCGGCGAACTAGAAAATTGTGTTCTATAACTCTCTGAAATTTATTCTAAATCTAATATGAAGAATAAAGGACGCAAGAGAGCAAAATAAAGACAAGAAAAATGAATTTTCGGAATCAATCAAATTTGGAATGGGGCTGCCTTTATATAGGCTTTGTTGGCACCAATTCAATTTGAATAGAAAATGTATGAAGAAGGGACATAACCCTCCTTTAAAATAAAGAGACACCATGAAAGGTTTGCACCCTTTCATTCAAATGGAGGTTTGACCATTCCTTTAAAACAAAAAGACACCATGAAAGGTTACACCATTTTATTCAAAATGGAGTCTATTTCAATTCATAACTACCTCTTTATAAATTTTCCAATAATCCCCCACATGAATGAAATTGACAGAGAGAAAATGCAACAACATGATGTAAATACAGAGAGTACAGAAATTGGAAATATTCTGCAAAGGATAGGTAATTTTTGGCTTTGAACCTTACCTTGTGAGACACTATCGGATTTACTAGCTAACCAGTGAACATGATGTCTTGAACTGTTTCAGCCGTTTGTGTAAATCAAGACAATAGAACTCACACAGTATATCCCCATACACAGTTTAGTTCTCACTATTGTGTTCATTTTGGCCCCGAACAACCTGGTCTTTCATGAGTGCTCTAGAGAAATGTAGCCCTTCACAAATCTCATAGAATCGGTCCAGTTCACACTCACATAGGTGATTCTTATGAAGAGTATCCTGCCATACTCCACTAGGTTTACCTAGATATAAGAATCATTAAAGGTTTTACTTAACCTAAAACGCTGCAGACATCACTATTCCATCATAGAAATGGGTAGGAGTTAGACTCTCCAGTGATATTTCTGAGTCATTCACAACTCGGTTATCCCTTTGAACTTAGATCTTGGGATCTCCAGTCAACTAGGTTGTGTTGCCGTTGTGGTAACTCTTATTTAATAGGCTTTAGTCCCATTCCTCTAGATGAATTCTTAACTAGCTCTCTTACTAACCCTTTGGTTACTGGATTCGCTATGTTGTCTTTAGACTTTACATATTGAATGAAAATAATTCCATTAAAGAGTAGTTGTCTTACGGTATTATGTCGACGACGAATATGTCGAGACTTACCGTTATACATATGACTCTATGCTCTACCAATTGCTAATTGACTATCACAATGTATGCATATAACAAGCACCGGTTTTGGCCATATTGGAATATCTTCAAAGAAGTGGCGAAGCCATTCTGCCTCTTCCTCTACTTTGTCTGAAGCTATGAATTCTGATTCCATAGTAGACCTAGCAATGCAAGTCTGTTTGGAAGATTTCCATGATACAGCCGCCCCACCAAGAGTAAAGGAATACCCACTAGTGGACTTTGAGTCTCTAGTATCTGATATCCAATTTGCATCACATTATCCTTCAAGTACTGCTGGATATCTTGTATAATTTAGCCCAATATTACGAGTAAATCGGAAATATCTTAGAACCCTTATAATTGTTTTCCAGTGTTCTATTCCCAGATTATTCGTATATCTACTTAATTTACTTACTGCATAAGCTATATCTGAGCGAGTACAGTTCATCAAGTACATTAAGCTTCCAATAATTTGGGCATACTCTAATTGAGAAATACTTTCCCATACATTCTTAGAAAAAAACAAATTAACATCTACAGGTGTTTCTAACAAGATGATCATCATCTTTGTTGAATTTGTCAAGTATTTTCTCAATATAATGAGATTGTGACAAAGCATAACTTCTGATGTTTTGGTAATTTTCACACCAAAAATTACATCAGTAATGTCCATGTCCTTTATGTCAAAATGTTTATTCAACATTTTCTTTGTAGTTTTAATCATATCATTATTACTGTTTATGATGAGCATATCATTCACATAAAGACATACAATGACATAACATTTGTCTGTGTTTTTAATAGAAACACATTTGTCACACTCATTAATTTTAAATCTATTTGACATCATTGCTTTGTCAAATTTTTCATGCCATTGCTTTGGTGCTTGTTTTAAACCATATAATGATTTAACCAATTTACACACTTTCTTTTCTTTTCCTGGAATAGAAAAACTTTCTGATTATTCCATGTAAATTTCTTCATTTAACTCACCATTTAAGAAAGCGATTTTCACATCCATTTGATGAATTTCTAGATTGTGTAGAGATGCAATGGCAATTTGCATTCTAATGAATGTTATTCTAGTAACCGGTGAGTATGTGTCAAAGTAATCAAGACCTTCTTTTTATCTAAATCCTTTGACCACAAGTCTTGTCTTGTATTTGTCAATTGATTCATCCGCTTTCAATTTTCTTTTGAAAATCCACTTGTACCTAAAAGGTTTACAACCTGGTGGCAAATCCACCAATTCCCAAGTGTGATTTTGCAAGATGAATTTAACTTCACTATTGATACCTTCTTTCCATAAAGGACCTTCAGGACTGGACATAGCATCTTTCAAAGTTAAAGGCTCATTTTCTAACAAAAATGTTAGGAAATCTGGACCAAAAGATTTTGAGATTCTAGCATGTTTACTACGCCTAGGTTCCCCTTCCTCATTTTGGTCTAACTCTTGCTCTTGTTATTGATCATGTTCTTGATCTTGACTAGTAATAGCATCATGAGATCTTTTATTGTTACTAGTCTCTTGTCTAGTCTTATTTGGAAATACATGTTCAAAGAATGATGCATTCTGAGACTCAATAATAGTATTTACATGCATTTCGGTATGTTCTGATTTATGAATCTAAAACCGATATGCACTACTATTCTTAGCATAACCAATGAAAATGCAATCAACGGTCTTAGGACCTATCTTAGTCTTTGTAGGACTAGGAATAGCCACCTTAGCCAAACACCCCCACACTTTTAAGTATTTGTAGGATGGTACTCTTCCATGCCATAATTCATAAGGTATTTGATTCACTTTCTTTCGGGGTACTTTATTTAAAATATAATTAGCAAAAGTATTGCTTCCCCCCATAAGTTTTGAGGTAATCCAGAATTTATTAACATGACATTCATTATTTCTTTTAAAATCCTATTTTTCCTTTCAGCAATTCCATTTTACTGAGGTGAATAAGGAGCGGTGGTTTGATGAATTATTCCATATTCTTTACAAAACTCACCAAAAAGTGATTCATATTCACCACCTCTATCACTTCTTAGTTTTTTGATTTTCTTACCAAGTTGATTTTCAACTTCATTCTTATATTGAATGAAAGTTTTCAAAGCTTCATCCTTTGTTCGAATTAAATAAATATAACTATATCTAGTATAGTTATCTATAAAAGCGATAAAATATTTTTTCCTACCTCTAGTTTGAATTGATTTAAAATTACAAATGTCACTATGAATTAATTCAAGTGGTTCCCTACTTCTTTCAATTGAATGAAAATAAGTTTTAGATAATTTTGCCTCAACATAAATTTCATATTTATGATTTGAATCAATGTCAAATTTAGGCAAACATTCCATATTAATTAATCTACGCAAAGATCCATAATTAACATGTCCTAGTCTACCATGCCATAAATTTGAAAACTCAAGCAACTAAGAAGAAGATGTATTATTATTAATAACTGAGGGTACAACGGTCATTACATTTAACTTGAAAAGACCATCAGACATGTGACCTTTTTTCTACATACATCCCATTCTTAGTAAGTATAAATTTATCACTTTCAAATACTAGCCTAAACCTATTCTTATTCAACAAAGATCCGGAAACAAGATTCTTGCGAATATCCGGAAACAAGATTCTTGCGAATATCCGGTACATGCAACACATTGTTGAGAGTGAGTTCCTTTCCAGATGTCATCTTGAGTACAATCTTTCCTTGTCCTTCAACTTTGGAAGTTGAGGAGTTGCCCATAAAAAGTTGTTCACCATTGTCCACTGTAGAATAAGATGTGAACATCTTTTTGTCGGCACAAATATGGCGAGTAGCACCAGTGTCCACCCACAATTCTTTAGGATTTCCAATAAGATTTTCCTCGGAAACAACTGCAGAAAGATTGATATCATCTATACCATTGGAAATATTGTCCACTTCGATCATATGGGCTTGAGCTGGCTTTTTGCTTGTTCTTCTTTTGCTTTTGCCTTTGCTACGGCAATCTTTCGCCCGATGTCCCTTTTTGTTATAGATGTAACATTTGCCATTAAACTTGTACTTTTTATTTTCTTCTCCTTTGGAGCCTTGTGATGAACTTTCTCCAGAAGACTTTCGTTTCTTGGTTTTTGAAACATGTTCCACCACATTTGCCTTAGATTCCATAGGATGCTTACCAGCCCGTTTTTCAAAATTGCGGTTGTCCTTCTCAATCCTCAAACGCACAATTAATTCTTGCATAGAAATTTCTTTGCGCTTGTGTTTGAGGTAGTTCTTGAATTCCTTCCAGCTTTTTGGTAATTTTTCAATTAAGGCTGCAACTTGGAAGGATTCACTGAGAGACATGCCTTCTGCGTGAATGTCATGCAGAATGAGTTGAAAATCTTAAACTTGGTTGATCACAGTTTTTGAATCGACCATTACAAAATCTAGGAATCCGCCAACCACAAATTTCTTTGAGTCAGCATCTTCCGTTTTGTATTTTTTTTCCAAAGACTCCCAAAGTTCCTTTGTTGTCTTGATAGGACTGTAGATGTTATATAATGTGTTGTCAAGTCCGTTCAAGATGTAGTTCCAGCAAAGGAAATCGGCATGTTTCCAAGCATCAACCGCAGCAACCACTTGCCGATTGGTTTCATCCTTTTTCAAGATAGGAGCATCTTCACGGAGGAAACGAGCCAGGTTCAGAATTGTGAGATAAAACAACATTTTCTGTTGCCATCTTTTAAAGTCAGTTCCTGAGAATTTTTCTGGCTTCTCTCAATGATTTATTGGTACTGTCACCACAAGAGAGGGGGTTGGTGCAATTGCAGCCACCATAGTAGTATTTGTTTGGGCATTTGTTTCGGTAGCCATCGATTATAATTTATAAAACAAAATTATAGTTAGAATTTACACTACACAGAAAATTAAAACCAAAAATCGCAGAATTTTAATTTCTGTAAAAATAAAAGAAATAAGAATTGTAACTTTTATTTTCAATTAATTTGAAAATAAAATAAAATTTTATTTAAACAAATTAAACCAAAACTACAGAAATAAATTCTGTTAAAATAAAAGAAACAAAACAAAATGTAACTTTTATTTTCAATTAATTTGGAAATAAAATAAAATAAAATAAAATTTTATTTAACCAAATTAATTCCACACAGAAAACTAATCCAAATTCACAGAATTAAATTCTGTAAAAATAAAAGAAATAAGAAAATAACTTTTATTTTTTTTCAATTAATTTATAAATAAAATAAAATTTTATTTAACCAAATTAATTCGACATAGAAAATTAATTTCTGTAACACTTCAACAATTAAAATACTAAAACAGAATTTTAATTAATGAAAACTTAGAAAATAATTTCTAAAACCCAAAATTAATTTTTGAAAAAAATTTCACAAAAATATATTCTGAATTATTAATGACACCAGTATTGTACTACTAGTTGTCAAAGAAAATAGACAGTATATTACTACTATCTGTCAAACAGCATATAATCACTATTTGTTTTTCCAACCAGAATATTTTTTTGTAAATCCACAGAAAATAATTTTCTTAAAAAAAAAGAAAGAGAAAAGGAAACAAACGAAATATTCTGTAAACAGAATAATTCGAATCTGTCTTAAAATTGTTGGAACAATCTTCTGTGTAAATAAAATAACTTAAAATAATTCAAACAAAATAAAATAAAACTTACAGAATTTATTTTATTAAACCGAATCAATAATTAAAGACCAAGTCGAGTGTGACACTCTTCTTAAAACAGATTAAGCCCTTCACTGTGCTTCTGATTATCTGCATCTATCTCCCAAGATACAATGATCTTCACAAATTTGTAGTAGCACTTCAAACAAATTTGTTCGGCGAACTAGAAAATTGTGTTCTATAACTCTCTGAAATTTATTCTAAATCTAATATGAAGAATAGAGGACGCAAGAGAGCAAAATAAAGGCAATGAAAATGAATTTTCGGAATCAATCAAAATTAGAATGGAGCTGCCTTTATATAGGCTTTGTTGGCACCTATTCAATTTGAATAGAAAATGTATGAAGAAGGGACATAACCCTTCCTTTAAAATAAAGAGACACCATAAAAGGTTTGCACTCTTTCATTCAAATGTAGGTTTGACCCTTCTTTTAAAACAAAAAGACACCATGAAAGGTTACACCATTTTATTCAAAATGGAGTCTATTTCAATTCACAACTACCTCTTTATAAATTTTCCAATACTCTATGCATAAAGATTTCCTCTCTTTGTCGA
Organism: Camellia lanceoleosa; assembly: GCA_025200525.1. Lineage (NCBI taxonomy): Eukaryota > Viridiplantae > Streptophyta > Magnoliopsida > Ericales > Theaceae > Camellia > Camellia lanceoleosa. The sequence continues at coordinate 132,178,880 of CM045763.1, read as the reverse complement.
AGCTTTTTATCCTTTTTACATGGAAGTTTTCTTTATCCCTTTCGGGATTGGTCTATATACTCTAATGTACTTTATTAGACGATTTATTGTCAAATATGCAATGTATTAAGTTCGTATATTAATAAATAAATAAATAAGACTTGAAGTAATAACAATTTTTAACATTACTAATTTTGAGTTGTAGGATTATGTAAAATAGGAAACTTGGCACAATATATTCTTTCTTTTTTTGGAAAGATAGGACCATTAGAACATGTGATGTCCCGAGTCTTCGGCTTGACTGGTATTTAGGAGTATGTTAGGGCACACTACTTTTGGTATTTTGTTTATCGTATTGAGTCATTGAGATTGCTTCTCTACTCTTACTTAACCTCTCATAACTTTTTCAAGTTGAAAATTTTAAGTTTTGGGCATTGGAACTTGACTTGAGTTGCAAAATCAAATTATGGGTTTTTGGGCAAAACCGCTCATGTGGATTTGGAAGTGGCTCGAGTAGATCATCATAGAATTTTCTGAGTTTTTTGGAACAAAAAACCACTTGAATGGATTTTGGGTTCCACTTGAGCGGATTTTGGTGGATTTTTCTAGGTTCCTTTCTGAAGCAAACCCCCCATGGAGGCAAAAAAAATCCGCTCGTGCGGAATTCAAACTGTTCATGTGGATTTTGGCGCGTCTATATCAAATTTCATGCCATTTTCCTCAAAACTAATGTCAAAAACGCAATAGACATAGATTTTCACTTCTCTCTCTCTCTCTCTCTCTCTCTCTATACTTATCTTTTCTTTCCTTTCTCTCTATAAACACACCCAAATCCAAACTTCTCTTTAAGATTTAGCTCAAATCTTCAAAAATTGGGACAGCTTTTTACACCAAATCAAATAAGGCGACGAGGGCTACGTTTATAACTGATTGGATCGGGTTTTCGCCAACCTTGAGTTCTAGGATTTTGTCCTCTTCATCTCCCAAGCTTGAGGTAGAGATCATTTTAGAGTTATATATATATATTTGCAAGATTATGCTTACTTGAAGTATTTCTTACATGTTTGAGCCATGATTTTCGGTTGATGAACCCTAGATAATGTTAGAAGATGATTTTATCTATATTTTTCAAAACTTTTGAGAATATGAGCTATTTTCTAAGGTGTGGGTGTCGTTTTGAAAAAATATTTTAAAAAATGGAACAAAATCCTTATTTTGGTGGAAACCCTAGAATTTGGAGATTTGGAGAAAGTTGAGATATTGTGAAATTGATGCTTGATAATTTGTTATGTGAGTAAATGATGGAGAAAATTTCTATATTTGTATCAAATGAAGAAATTTCATGAGAAAATGAAAAATTGTTGATTTGGGAAGCTTGAGAAATAGCTTGTTGTTGTTGTTTTGGAAAGACCAAATGCTAAAAATGATGATAATATATGAAAAATGCATAACGGTTGATACTGTGTTGTTTTATCTTTTGTAAGTGTATTATGATGTTATAATAACAAGAGATGTGGGAATTTGATCATAATGAAGAATTTGTGTGGTGAAATTGAAATGGACTATATTAATGCATTGTTTCCTTATTGCATTGCCACTCTATTTTATCATTGTTACAATTGATTTTGAATCTTGCATTAGAAAAAGTATTGTTTTAAGAAAGGAAATTGTTTGTGAAACAAGATCATTTTGGATTTGTTTTGGGATAAATACGTTGGTAAATCAGGATACGGGTATAATTGGTATTGGTTAAGTTGACTTGAGTATCTATGGTGAAAGACTGAAAACACGCACGGATGAGGTATCACGTGCCTTCCGGTTAGCAACTGGTAAAGTGGGGATTAGTAGTGCTTATTATGCCTACTTGCAGACACCAACCGAGAGATTACCCGAGTTGTATTTACCGCCTCTTTGAACTACATTGAAATAATTGAATTGTTAAATTCTCAAGTTGCATTGTGCACAAAGGTTTCAAAAGGTAGAGATATATGTTTTTGAACATGGCATGGCAAATGCATTCATCTCAGGAGATTGTATAAAATGTATATACTTTGTTAAGATTTTTCTACTGGGCTTTGTCCTCACCCTGTGGGATTTTGTGCAGGAAAGGATGTGGTGATTCTGCCAAGTTGGAGGCGTGGAATATATTTTGAAAGCGCAAGGCTCTTTGCTTTTGTTGTAATTATTTTTGACAAGTCAATGGCTTTATATGTATGGATTCAAAAACTACTTTTGTTTAACCGGCCTTTAGTCTTAGAAAATTGTAGCCCTTGAGGGCATTGAATTGTGCTTGATGTATTGTGCCACATACTATAGATTCATATTTTAAGAATGTTGAATGTATAACTATAACGCCCCAAAAATATTACAATAAGATTAACCCACGACAGATATAAAATAATAACAGATGTTTGAATGTAATGTTCCCCCATTCATAAGGTTTTATTTTTTTACAAAAGTGTAACACATGTAGTAATACATTCACAAGCTTTAACCCTGAATCTATAGCATGTGTCATCAATAAAGGATATGAAATAAGAGTTAAACAGATATAGTAATGCCCTATTGGCTGCAACCTTCCAAGGCTGTACTTGGTTATAACAAAAGTGAGCTTAAACTCAATACAAATAAAGCCATAGGCTTGTATAAAATAAATACAACCATAACCAAAGTAGAAGCTCTTGGCTCCAAGTCCTCTCAAACTATTGCCTTAGCGGAGGCATATCATCAGTATTTGAAAATTATTTTCCACACAGGGTGAACTAAAGCCTAGTAAAGATACTCTAACACAATGTATGAATCTTAACAGAGTTATAAGGTGAATTCATATGCAATGTTCATGCCAAACATTTTATATCTCTTTCCAAAAACCATGTAATGCTAGGTTATATCACAATTCATGAAATCACTTTCTTTACAATAGAAAACATGGCGGTGGATACAACATTGAGAATCTTTAGGAAGTGTCTGCAAATAGGCTACAAGTACTACCAATTGCCATTTTTACCAGTACTAACCGGAAGACTCGACACATATTTGCGTGAGTTTCTGGACTTTCACAAAGGAGACACAGGCCAACATGATACCACCACTACACTCCTACTCAGATTTACCAAGATATTCACCATTTTTTCTTAAAACAACAACCATTTTCAAATATGTTAAATATGTTACAATGCTCAATGCAATGGATGAGAAATTCGTTTCAATTCACCTAATTCTCATGCAATTTTGACCACAATTATAGCTATCCTCTACCGATAGCCCAAAACAGATATACTTTCCAATATTTTCAAATAGGAATAATAATTCATATCCAACTCCACCACCACCATCATTGTTTCGATTCCATAAAAACAAAATCAATTCCAATTCCTCTTTACAAACATCAAATGTTCATAATTTAGGGCAAAACCCCATTTCTTTGAAAATCATTTCCCAAGGATAAAATCCACTATTTTTCATAACCCAACCATTTTTACAAAGTCACAATCATATACAAAAACCTATATTGAAAACCCCTCTTTTGAATTTTCAAATCAAAACCCTAGTTTTTTGTTAAAAAATTTACAAATCACAACATAACTTAGAAAATCAAATAAGTTAAAAACTATACAAGGTGTCAAAGTAATCCCTCCCTCAAAGAAGATGACTCAAAGAAGAGATGGGTAGAACTCAACGGAGCCAAAAACACGTTCTTCGATTAGAATGAAGCCCTCAGCGTGCTCTCTCTTTTTATCAAAGAGACTAGGGTATAGAGATTAATGGATCAAGGTGTATTTAGTGTTTAGAGATGGTTTCTACAGAGAGAGAGTGTTTAGAGATGGTGTTCTTCAATTCTATAAAAACAACATCAATTCCAATTCTTCTTTACAAACATCAAATGTTCATAATTTAGGGCAAAACCCCATTTCTTTGAAAATCATTTCCCAAGGATAAAATCGACTATTTTTTATAACCCAACCATTTTTACAAAGTCACAATCATATACAACAACCCATATTGAAAACCTCTCTTTTGAATTTTCAAATAAAAACCTTAGTTTTTTGTTTAAAAATTTCCAAATCACAATATAACTTAGAAAATCAAATAAGTTAAAAACTATACAAGGTGTCAAAGTAATCCCTCCCTCAAAGAAGATGACTCAAAGAAGAGATGGGTAGAACTCAACGGAGCCGAAAACACGTTCTTCGATTAGAATGAAGCCCTTAACGTGCTCTTTTTTTTTATCAAAGAGACTAGGGTATAGAGATTAATGGATCAAGGTGTATTTGGTGTTTAGAGATGGTTTCTACAGAGAGAGAGTGTAGATATGAGATTTAGAGAGAGAGAGAGAGAGAAGTAAAAAAGTGATCCAAAAAGTGACTTTTACAACCTGATATATGCACAGCGTAGACCGCTCGAGCGCAGGAATGGTCGCTCGAGTGACTAGACACAAAAGAGAGACCGCTCAAGCGAACAAAGTACCGCTTGAGTGAAGAACACCACCCTTCTAGTATTTTTGCAGGCCTGCGAAAATACTAAGAGTTCCAAAAGACTGCATAAGCGTAATAAGGATCGCTCGAGCAAAGACCGCTCGAGCGTAAGAAACCCCGCTCGAGCAAAGATTGCCATGCTTCCAGCAGTTTTGCAGACCTACAAAAGTACTAGAAGTTCTCAAAGTTCGCTTGAGCACAAGAAAGTTCGCTTAAGCGGACAAGCCAAAATTTAGGTAGCGCAGTTTTAAAAAGACTAACTCCCATCCTATTTCAAACACAACCAAGACAGTCCAATAATCAAAGTCAACAAGGAATAAGATAGAAGAAGACATGAACAACCATCAAGACAAGAAAACCCAGATCCAAAGCAATGAACGGGTCGGGTTTAAACCAGAATCTCTATAACCTTCCCCTTAAGGAATTTCATCCCCGAAATTTTAAAATCAACACAATAACCCTTGTATTTAAATCAACAAAACAAAGATCCAACCATTCTCATAACCATGACCCATCCACCAGTCATTCATTCTCATAATAATGATAAACAAGTTTTCAATATTGAATATGCAATTCATTTTTCCCAAAACATATACAATGTTCACATATAATCAATATAACAAGATTCTCATTATATGTTTCAAACATTAACAAAAAGGTCCGGATACTTCTCAGGGACTTTCGCCTCTAGTTTCCAAGCCGCCTTCTCAACCCCATCGTGTCTTCCCAACACCTTTACCAATAGAATTGTCTTCTCTTGAAAGACTTGGTGTTGTGTATCTAAAACTCTAGCCAGCCTCTCCTCATACGAGGCATCCTTATCTACTTCCAACTTGGTCCAATCCAGCACATGTGACGAATCTGGCTCATATTTCCGAAGCATACAGATATAGAACACGTCATAAACCCCAGAAAGCTGTGATGGCAAGACCAAATGATAAGCTACCTCCCCAATGCACTCTAAAATCTCAAAAGGCCCAATAAATCTAGGAGATAACTTCTCGCTCTTCCAAAACCTCATCAAACCCCGTCTATGTGATATTTTCAAGAAGACGTGATCTCCTACCTTAAATGATAACGGTCTCTTCCTACAGTCGGCATAGCTCTTTTGATGACTCTGAGCTGAAACCAATCTCTTACGGATGAGTGCAACCTTTTCCGTCATTTTCAGGACTAACTCAGGACCTAACATAGGTGCGTCACCCACCTCGGCCTAACACACAGGAGATCTACACGGTCTGCCATATAAGGCCTCAAACGGTGCCATGCTAATACTCGCCTAAAAGTTATTGTTGTAGGCAAACTCCACTAGAGGCAAGTGCCTCTTCCACGACCTCTTGAAGTCAAGAGCATAACCTCGAAACATATCCTCTAGGATCTTAATGGTACACTCTGACTACCCGTCAATCTAAGGATAATAAATGGTACAAAATGTCAATTTAGTACCCAAGCCATTCTATAGGCTCTGCCAGAACCGAGCCGTGAAATGCGGATCTTTATCCGAAACACTAGTCATAGGGACCTCGTGAAGTCAAACTACGTCCCTAACATAAAGGTCGGCAAGATAATCTATCAAGTCATTCATGCGCATAGTTACAAAGTGTGCTGACTTGGTTAACCAATCAACTATCACTCACACGGCATCATTACCTCGTTAAGTCCTCAGTAGAACCACAATAAAATCGATCGTGACACATTCCCTTTTCCACTCAGCGATAGGCAAGGGTTGCAACAAACTCGCTTGTCTCTGATGTTCAACCTTCACTTGTTAACAAGTAAGGCACCTTGACACAAACAAGGCCACGTCTCTTTTCATCCTCCTCCACCAAAATTGGCGACTAAGGTTGTGATACATTCTTTTGCCTCCCAGGTGTACTGCAAGGCGTGAATGGTGGAACTGTTGGAGTACCTCATTCCTACAAGATTCTGGTACGAAAAGACGGTCAAGATATCTAACACTCGAGTCAGAATACACGTTCATCCCTTCTCCACCTTTCCACTAGATATCTTTTCCCAGATGGACTCTACCTCGTGGTCACTCTGTTATCCTTCTATAATTTGACTCACAAGGGTAGGTTGTGCAACCATAGTAATCAAGGCTGTTGATTCAACAGACTCGCTAAGATGTAAGTCAAACTCTCCAATAGCACCCAACATCTCCCATTCCTGGATAGCAATACTAGCTACACTACTAATAGATTTTCTATCCAAGGCATCGGCCACTACATTGGCTTTTCCCGAATGATAGTGTAACTCAAAATCGTAATCCTCTAGAAATTCCATCCACCTTCTCTGCATCAGATTCAAATCTTTTTGTGAAAACAGATACTTCAAACTCTTGTGATCGAAGAATACCTCAAACCTCTCACCATACAAATAATGCCTCCAAATTTTCAAGGCAAATATTACAGCTTTTAGCTCTAAGTCATGCTTATGATAGTTCCTCTCGTGTGTTTTCAACTACCGTACCTTCCCATTCTGCATCAAGACACAACCCAAACCTTCCCGAGACGCATCACAATACACAGAATAACCCAAACCCCTCTTCGGAGTAATGAACATTGGAACAGTGGTAAGTCTAACTTTAAACTCTTGAAATGACTTCTCATAAGTCTCATTCCACACAAACTTAATTCCCTTCCTCGTCAGTTTAGTCAACGGTGAGGCTAGTCTAGAGAAATCTTTTACAAAACGTTAGTAATACCCGGCTAACCTCAAGAAACTCTGGATCTCAAAGGCATTCTTAGGTTGTTCCCAATCTTGCATTGCCTAAATCTTAGAGGAACCTATAGTCACCCTTCTCTGGATACCACATGACCTAAGAATTTCACCTCTTTTAACCAGAATTCACACTTCTCGAACTTGGCATACAACTTGTGGGCTCTAAGCAACTCAAGTACAACCTGCAAGTGTTCCTTACATTCTTCCTCAGAGGGTGAGAAGATGAAAATGTCATCAACAAAGATAACTATGAAACGGTCTAGGAACTCACGAAACATCCGATTCATCAAATCCATACACAAAGCCGATGCATTAGTTAACCCAAAAGGCATCACTAAGAACTCATAATGGCCATATCACGTAGGGAATGCCATATTATGGATATCTTCCTCCTTTACTCTCAACTAGTGATAACCCAATCTCAAGTCTATCTTAGAGAAGTGACAAGACCACTTTAAGTTACCCGATTCAACTTTCGATAATCAATACAAAGTCAGAATGTGCCATCCTTCTTCTTGGCAAAAAGAGCCGGTGCTCTCCAAGGTGAAGTACTAGGGCGGATAAAACTCTTATCTAGCAATTCTTGGAGTTGAATCTTCAACTCACTCAATTAAGCAGGTGCAAATCAATACGACGCCATAGAGATCGGTGTCGTGCCAGGCACTAAGTCAATAGAGAACTCAATCTCACGGTGAGGTGGAAAACTAGCGAGATCCTCGGAAAAGATGTCCCAGTATTCGCAAACTACCCTTAGCAACTCAACTCAGACCATATCACTCTCAACACCCAAAAAAGTAGCAAGAATGAGATTAAGCTCGCCCTCTGGAGCATAAGTTTGAAACACTGATTGAGCTGAAGAGGCTCCCTGATTGACCCTTGAGGCTTATGCTAATGGTGTATGTTGATGGCTCTGTATTTGTCTCGAACCAAATGTCCTAGATGTGTCACCTGTCTGAGGGCAAAACATCCTCAGGTGCCCTAATTGCCCACATTGATAATAGGTAGGCAGTTATCTTTTCTCTTGACTCTAGCTCTAATACCAAACTGTAATGCCTCAAAAATGTTACAATAAGATCAATCCACGACAAATATAAAATAATAATAGATGTCTGAATGTAATGTTCCCCTATTCATAAGGTTTTAACTTTTTACAAAAGTGTAACACATGCAGTAATACATTTACAAGCCTTAACCCTGAATCTATAACATTTGTCATCCGTAAAGGATACGAAATAAGAGTTAAACAGATATAGTAATGCCCTATTGCTTGCAACTTTCCAAGATGGTGCTTAGTTACAACAAAAGTGAAAAGCCCTAGGCTTGTACAAAAAAAATACAACTATAACAAAAGTATAAGCTCTTGGCTCCAAGTTCTTCCAAGCTATTGCCTTAGTAGAGGCATATCATTAGCACCAAAAAATAGTTTTCCACATAGAGTGAGTCAAAACTCAGTAAAGATACTCTAACACAGTGTATAAATCTTAACAAAGTTATAAGGTGAATGCATATGCAATGCTCATGCCAAACATTTTATATCGCTTTCCAAAAATCATGTAATGCCAGGTTATATCACAATTCATGAAATCACTTTCTTTACAATAGAAAACAGGGCGGTGGATACAATACTGGGAATCTCTAAGATGTGTCTGCAAATAGGCTATAAGTACTACCAATTGTCATTTTTACTAGTACTAACCAGAAGGCTTGGCACCTATCCGCACGAGTTTCTGGACTTTCACCGAAGACACACAGGCCAACATAATACCACCACTACAGTCCTACCCAGATTCACCAAGGTATTCACAATTTTTTCTCAAAACGATAACCATTTTCAAATATGTTAAATATGTTACAATGCTCAATGCAATGGATGAGAAATTAATTTCAATTTACCTAATTTTCATGCAATTTCTATCACAATCATAGTTATTCTCCACCGATAGCCCAAAACATATATCTTTAAACAGATAATTAATTTTCAACATAGATATACTTTCCAACATTTTCAAATAAGAGTGATAATTCATATCCAACTTCACCATGATCATCATCATTGTTCCAATTCCATAAAAACAACATCAATTCCATTTCCTCTTTACAAACATCAAATGTTCACAATTTAGGAGAAAACTCCATTTCTTTGAAAATCATTTCCCAAGGATAAAATCCACTATTTTGCATAACCGAGCCATTTTTACAAAGCCACAATCATATACAAGAATTCATTTTGAAAACTCATCTTTTGAATTTTCAAATCAAAATCCTAGATTTTTGTTTAAAAATTCCCAACCCACAACATAACTTAGAAAATCAAATAACTAAGTTAAAAACCATACAAGGTGTCAAACTAATCCATACCTCAAAGGAGAAGACTCAAAGAAGAGATGGGTAGAACTCAACGGAGCTGAAAACACGAACTTATCCGATTATAATAAAGCCCTGGACGTCCTTTCTCTTTTTATCAAAGAGACTAGGGTGTAGAGATTGTGTTACGACCCAAACCCGCCTCTATAGGTTTAGTATCGTAACTGGCTAGTAATCCTCGGATCACCGAAGGCCTCTGAATAGATAAGCATATGATAAGGGGCTGCGGAAGTAATAATACATAAATATAATTGTCCAATGGACTGTGTTGACTTACATGAAATAGAATATTTAAAACTTTAATTACATAACCAGTAGTTAACCATATATTATACCACACACATTACAAATTCTTAAGTACAGCCACCAAAAACAAATTCAGTCTCATGCATATACAGAACTAATCAAAACTTGAGCCCATGACACTTTGGGAACCTCCTCGTGAGGCGCAATGGTTGGCTGACAACAGAAATACAGTCCCCCACAAAACCCTCGGGCTTGCACTCTAGAATGCTCACCTATATATATATATACAAACAGTGAGCTAAAGCCCAGTGAATAACATTAAAGTAAAGGGGTTAGTGAACGAATTCCGAACATATCATAAGTACAGATCAGATCATAGCATAATCATTCTTGTATTAGAACATAATAATGGTACATCCCATAGAACACATCACATAACGTCTTCCGACTAGAGTAATCGGTTCCAGATACCGATTAAACACATATTACCACAATGAAGTGGCTAACGAGATCTCGTAACTTGTATGTCATGGACCAGTATTTTCATGCCGTCCCCCATGACTTGGGACTATCTATGGATGCCATAATAGATTTCAAACTTGGAATGTTCGTTCACAGAAACATATATCATTTCAGAAATCATAACTTATAACATTTCATTTGGAACATAATTTATATAAACGTATCTTTACGATAACATTACTCACAGTGGTTCCAGTAAGCGGTCAATCAATTCTCGGACGTTGACCTACAATCACACAAGCACATAAAACCAACAGATCTTATCATTACACATGTACTTGGCCAACACGGCTTAGCTTATATTACGTTGGTTCTTATTCTTTCTTATTACATGGATTAGAACACACACACCCTTGTATTCTCTTTAACTTAGCACATTCATTTCTTAGTGTGTTTCTAACCCATAACCTCATTACCATGACTTAATTAAGGCTTAGGAATGCCTAAGATGTAATGAGGATGCCAAGACATACCTTGAAACACTTAGGCAAAATTTCAGAATTTTAGGCCCTCGCGCGAGCGTAGGTTTACTCGCTCGAGCGGATATGCAGAAATGAAACTCAGCTCGAGCGTGGACTTCTTCGTTCGAGCGGACATGCAAAAATGTGAACTTTCGCTCAAGCGCAAATTCCTTTGCTCGAGCGATCTGCAAAAGACATGAAACTTTTGGAAGCTTGCAATTCACGCTCGAGCGGACTTTTGGTCACTCGAGCAGAGTGCACGCTCGCAAAGTGGTCGCTCGAGCGAGAACTACTTTGCTCGAGCCTAGATGTAATTTCTGGAATTTTCAGTTTGCATCCTCAAGCTGAAATTCGACATGCAACCCTTCAAAACTCACTTTTCTAGGCCCAAAGTTAAGGAAACACATGAAGACTCATAAAACAACATGTTTTAAGAATTAAAACAAAAAATCATGGCCCAAAGACTTGTCATTAATGCAAAATCCAACTTACAATTCCAAGTTGACCCATGACTTCAACATGCAAGAACTTCTTCCAATTAAAACCTTCCAAAACATGATCAAACTTGGTAATTTGATGGAAAACAAGTTGAATGACCAAAATGTAAAAGAAGTTAACACATGCATGGAAGAAACCTTTGGAATCAAACCCAAAATATGGAAATTTATGCGTGCATGCATGATTTAAGCTCACTATTCAACTCCTCCAACCTAAATCTTGACTTTAAACCTCAAATCTTCATGAGTCATGCAAGATAACATTGAAATACATAAATGAAGGGATGAATATTCTACCTTAGGTCTTCAATTCAAAGTCTAGAGGCTTAATTTTGTAGAACTCCTTCAATCTTCCAATTCTCTAAGCAATGTTCTTGAAGAAGCTAACTCTTCCTATTTCCCTTTCTCTCTAGTCGGTTCTAACTCACAAAATGGCTGATGAAAATGTTGTGAATTAAGGCTTAAAGTGTTTATGTATGAAGTGGGCCACTAGGGTGGCAAAATGGTGAATAAGTCCAACTCTAGACATTTAACTTAATTAATCTAATTTAGTCATACCAAATCACATTTTACTTAAATATACCATTAAATCACATAATTCCTAATGATCATTAAACACTAATCGATTTGATTAGAATTTGTCGATAAGGCCTTCAATTTACAGTTTAAACCATAAAACATGAACAGATAATTTAATAGTCAACAGATAGAAACACAAGGAGTCATGCAATACACATGCAAATTAATTCCGGCTTTCTTCTAAATTACTGGTAGGCATAAATAAGTATAGATTAATGTTAATCAAAGGTCGGGGTTATTACATATTGATAGATCAAGGTGTATTTCGTGTTTAGAGATGGTTTCTAGAGAGAGAGAATGTAGATCTGAGATTTAAAGAGAGAGAGAGAGAAGTGAAAAAATGATCCAAAAAGTGACTTTTATAACTTGATATACACGCTGTGGGAGCCGAATAAATAGAGGAACGAAATTTGGTATACCCGAGGAGCCGGGAACTGAACGGCTCCATTCTGCTCAACGAGGACGCCGAATACGTTCTTAAGGCCGAACAGACTTGAGAAGGCATATCAGGATAAATGAAAGAATAATAAATAAAAAGTAGACTCTGGCCCCGAGGTCCAGAGAATGGATATAAATACAAGAGCTTCAGATTTGTAAAGGTATGTAAGAATCACTTCTAAAAACTTAGTCAACAAGCTTTCTTGAGTAGAAGAACTGACTTGTCCGTCGGAGTGCTAATTTCGGCAGCCCCGACCGGAGTATTTGCATCTTTGCAGGTGATTAGCTAAGGATCATTGGCGTCTTCCAAGATCTGAAGAGTATTTCCAAACCACTTCCCCACAATTGGCGCCGTCTGTGGGAATACTCAAGTATATCCATGAAAGACGTGACTGAAGATCCTCCGATAGCCACCGATGAGACCGCACAGAGAGACGACTTCACTCCGGCAAATACGCTCGGAAAGGAAACCGTCAGCAATGACGACGCGCCTCGAACTCTAACTCACCAACGACTTCAACGGAGCGATGCAAGCGACCATAGAACAAGCGAACGGACCAAAGCGAGTTTGGACAACATCATCGGCGAGAACGAACGCCGCCGCGATCCGCCTTAGAAAAGCAAAGTCCAAACAGGCGGGGCTCAAGGTTCTGGCGATTCCCACGGCGGTCCTCAACGACCTCGAGGCCAATAAAGACAATGTCGACGGTCGCCACGCCTTACCGACATTTTGAGGAGGTGACAGAGGATGCACGTCGCCCAAGAGGCGTCCCGCTTGACACCGTGCATATGATATACAGCCTGCCGATAGCCCCGACTGTACATGCAATCCAGTCACTTCAAGCCCCGGATCGGCTCACACTAACCGGCTCAAAGCGCCAAGCATCACCTTCCGGCGACTTTGATTTGGCGGCGTAACACTCCTCACGTAGATCCTCGGTTGTTGCGCTTCTGGCGTAAGCGAGTTCACCGTTGAACGCGTCCTTATCGACCGAGGAAGCACTTGAAGGTTATGTACTATAAAACCTTCATCAAACTCGGGTTCAACGATTCGGATCTGACTCCAGCTCCTTGTCCACTATTAAACGCCAACCCGAGTACCCATTGGGAAAGATCGATCTACCCGTTAATTTGGCTCGAGCGGTAGATGTGGAATTCTTGGTCGTCAAGCTACCGTCGCCGTACAATCTCATCATGGAGAGATCATGGTTGCATACCCTGCAGGTCGTTCCAAGCACCTACCACCAGCTGCTACGTTTCCCAACGGAACACGGCGTTGAGCAGATCCGTGGCTCTCAACAGTCAGCGCAAGCATGTTACCTTCTCGCAAGTAAACTGCAAGTAAACTCCATTGAAGTGCTCAGTCGAGAGATCCTGGATGACGTCGGGCATCAACCAAACGAAAAGGCCACGGAAGGTTTAGACCGGGTTGACATTGATGGAAGCCTAGAAAAGTTTTTTATGATCGGCGCCTCTCTGAGCCAGGTCGACAGACAGCAGCTGATCACTTTCTTACTCGGCAACCTCGACGTCTTTGCGTGGACTCTATACGAGATCTTGGGGAGTAGACCCGTCGATCTCCGCGGACCACCTCAATGTCGACCCGGTGCAAGCCGATCATTCGAAAGGCGGCGATTCTCCATGAGAACACACCGCCGTTGTAGAAGAAGTTGACAAATTGCTTGACGCCGGCAATTAGAAGTCACCTGCCCCACGTGGCTCTCCAACACAGTGGTGGTGAAAAAGAAAAATGGAACTTGGCGAGTGTGCGTCGATTTCACGGATCTGAACAAAGCTTGCCCCAAAGACTGCTTCCCCTTACCTAGAATTGACCAACTCGTCGATGCGACGGCACGCCACCGGCGCATGAGTTTCCTCGATGCCTACAGAGGCTACCATCAGATCGCCATGAATCCGGATGATCAGGACAAAACTGCATTCCTCACTCCAAGAGGAACCTCTTGCTCTGAGGTTATGCCTTTTGGACTGAAGAATGCAGGGGCAACTTACCAAAGACTGGTCACCACGATGTTCAAAGAACAGCTCAGACACACTATGGAAGTATACATCGATGACATGGTGATCAAATCCAAAGAAGAATAAAACCATATAGCCGATCTGGAAAAGACATTCAACACCCTACGCAAATACAGAATGAAGCTAAACGCTTCCAAATGCGCATTCGGGATCGGCTCCGGCAAATTCCTGGGTTATATCGTCAACCACCGAGGAATCGAAGCCAACCCGAGGCAAGTCACAGCAATTTTGGAACTGAGTTCCCCCCGCTCAGTGAAAGAAGTCCAAAAGTTGATGGGAATGGCTGCTGCGCTCAACAGGTTCATCAATCGATCTACAGATCGCTGCAGACAATTATTTCAGATACTACGTCAGGGCAGAGCTTTCGAATGGTCCGCCGAATGCGAAGCAGCTTTTAACGGGCTCAGGACCTACCTCCGGACAGTATCTCTTCTAACAACACCCGCCACCGGCGACCTCCTCATTCTATATCTGGCGGGTCTCCGGCAGGCCGCGTCGATCTTAGTATTATTAAAAGAGGAGGAAGGGCAGCAACAGCCAGTGTATTCTGTGAGCAAGGCAATGGTGGACGCCGAAACACGCTACCTACCGCTAGAAAAACTCGTCCTAGCCTTGGTCATGGCAGCAAGAAAACTAATGCATTACTTCCAAGGACACAGCATTACGGTGCTAACAGACTATCCCCTTCGATCAGTACTACGGAATGCAGAAGCATCAAGGCGTGTTTCGAAGTGGGCTCTCAAACTTCGTATCGACATTCGTTTTACCCAAAAGCGCAATCAAAAGCGGTGCTTGCCGACTTTGTTGCCGAATTCACAGGAGGGCTTGCCGACCTTAAGCCTGATGACGTCCAGCCAAAGGCCGAAGTTCGGTCAAAGCCAGATTGGAGAATTTATGTTGGGGACATTTGGCAGTTATACTGTGATGGATCGTCTAACCAACGGGGCAGCGGCGCCGGCGTCGTAATTATGTCTCCAGACGGCGCAGTAATTGAGCAGGCCGTCAAGCTCGGCTTCGAAGCATCAAATAACGAAGCCGAATATGAAGCCCTTTTAGCCGGACTGCGGAACGCACATCTGCTCGGCACGCGGCGGCTGTTGGTGTTTTGTGACTCAAAATTGGTAATCAACCAGCTGAAGGGGGAGTACACGGCAAGAGACGAGCGTATGGCGGCCTATATGAAAACGGCTAACTTCTTGCTGAGGAAATTCGACCATCATGAACTAAACCAAATAACACACGATCAAAATACACACGCGGATGCCCTGGCTTGTTTAGCCTCCGCTATCAACTCCGAGCTCAAGCGTACCATCGAAGTAGGTTTCGTCCCGGAACCAAGTATCGGCCCTCCGGAGGAAACCCACATCAACATTATAGAATCAGCTCCAAGTTGGAAGGACCCCATTGCTGCATTCCTTTCTTCTGAGCAACTCCCAGAGGACAAAAAAGAAGCACACAAGCTGCGAAACAAGGCCCTGCGGTACTACTTAGATCCACAAGGAGGGCTTTACAAAAAGTCCCTCTCGTCCATACTTGGAATCGTGCACAGCCAGTGGAGGCGCTCCTTTGAGATACGAGAGGCATTTGTGGTGCCCATTCGGATGCTCCTGGCCCATCGGGCGATAACGAGGATATTATTGGCGACGATGAGAGCCGATGCACAAAATTACGTCAAGAAATGCGAACAATGCCAAAAGTTCTCCCCACTAACCCATCACCGGTAAGCTTTGAATTCTATCACAAGCCTGCCGTTTGCTCGATGGGGACTTGATATCGTGGGACCATTGCCGAGGGCCCTAGGAACAAGCGATTTCTAATCGTAGCATTACTTCACAAAGTGGGTCAAGCGGAGGCTCTAACCCATATCGAGATTCCGGCATTAAGCGCTTTGTGTGAAGGAACATCATTACGCGATTCGGCATTCCAAGAGCATTGATCTCGGATAATGGTACTCAATTCGATTGTGGCGTATACCGAGAATTGTGCAGCAAGTATGGTATTGAGCCTTACTTCTCTACGCCAGCCTATCCCCAAAGTAACGGTCAAGCGGAAGCTTCAAACAAATCCATCTTGGATGGCATCAAAAAGAGGCTGGAAAGTGCCAAAGGCAGATGGGTTGAAGAGTTGCCGAGTGTACTGTGGGCCCATCGTACAACGCTAAGACGATCTGGGAGAAACGCCGTTTGCCTTATGCTTGAACCGGGCAATCTTACCCTAGAGATCGACACCAACTCGAGATCGCAAGCCTTTGACATAGGCGAAATGACATGATGCTCGCCTGGACTGGTTACGATTGAAGAACGAAGAGACGCGCCTTAGCATCCATGGCACGTTATCGGCAGCTTCGCTAAGTCATACAATCGGCGAAGTTCGATTCGCCCTTCAATCCAGAGAATTGGTCCTAAAGAAGGTACTACCGGCCGGCCGGAGGGCCGATGGAAAGCTTGGTCCGAATCGACGGCCCTATCGAATAGATTCGATTCGCGCGAGGGCATATCGGCTCTCGACATGTCGGGAAGAAGCACCTTGCGGTGGAATTCAACACATCTACATAAATTTTATCAATGACCCGACCTGTGGGCTTGATACTTGTACACACGTCGTTGTAATGCAAGGTTTCGTGTTTTTACATGTTTGAGCTCAACACCTTAGGTCCGAATAAGTCTCCAGATTCGGAGCGCCCTTCGTGGATGTCACGATCGGCCAAAACAAGTTTTCGGATTCGGAGCCCCCTTTGGTGCATGACGCCTTAGGGCCGAATAAGTCTCCGGATTCGGAGCGCCCTTCGTGGATGTCACGATCGGCCAAAACAAGTCTCCGGATTCGGAGCCCCCTTTGGTGCATGACGCCTTAGGGCCGAATAAGTCTCCGGATTTGGAGCGCCCTTCGTGGATGTCACGATCGGCCAAAACAAGTCTCCGGATTCGGAGCGCCCTTTGGTGCATGACGCCTTAGGGCCGAATAAGTCTCCGGATTCGGAGCGCCCTTCGTAGATGTCACGATTGGCCAAAACAAGTCTCCGGATTCGGAGCGCCCTTCGTGGATGTCACGATTGGCCAAAACAAGTCTCCGGATTCGGAGCGCCCTTCGTGGATGTCACGATTGGCCAAAACAAGTCTTCGGATTCGGAGCGCCCTTCGTGGATGTCACGATCGGCCAAAACAAGTGTCCGGATTCGGAGCCCCCTTTGGTGCATGACGCCTTAGGGCCGAATAAGTCTCCGGATTCGGAGCGCCCTTCGTGGATGTCGCGATTGGCCCAAACAAGTTTTCAGATTCGGAGCGCCCTTTGGGGCATGACGCCTTGGGGCCGAATAAGTCTCCGGATTCGGAGCACCCTTCGTGGATGTCACGATCGGCCAAAACAAGTCCCCGGATTCGGAGCGCCCTTTGGGGCATGACGCCTTAGGGCCGAATAAGTCTCTTTGAGGGGACCTGCTTCGACGACTAAGGCGCTGCTGTTTTTCCAGATCCTTGGATGCTCTTCTTCCCATACATTTCGATGTTTGAATTCAGCCAATCTCGGTCCTTCCCCAGCATTGGCTCAACCCTATACCCAAATAAATAGGACCCTTGGTACGAACTTACCCCATTTATTCTGAGATACGCGCAGCTCCCCCAAGGCAGCGTCAGTATGACCGAACGCCAAACGTCGGACGACGATCCCCGTGCCAACGAGTATGAACCATTCGGCTCTTCACGCTCGCGCCCTGGCCAAGGCAAGAGCAGATTTATTAATCTAATCGGCCGCCTTTTCAATGATGCCTCGGCCATCCCACAAGTGTGAACCATTCGGCTCTTCACGCTCGCGCCCTGGCCCAGGCAAGGGCAGATTTATTAATCTAATCGGTCGCCTTTTCAAAGATGCCTCGGCCAGCCCGCGAGTGTGAACCATTCGGCTCTTCACGCTCGCGCCTTGGCCCAGGCAAGGGCAGATTTATTAATCTAATCGGCCGCCTTTTCAAAGATGCCTCGGCCAGCCCGCGAGTGTGAACCATTTGGCTCTTCACGCTCGCGCCCTGGCCCAGGCAAGGGAAGATTTATTAATCTAATCGGCCGCCTTTTCAAAGATGCCTCGGCCAGCCCGCGAGTGTGAACCATTCGGCTCTTCACGCTCGCGTCCTGGTCGAGGCAAGGGCAGATTTATTAATCTAATCGGCTGCCTTTTCAAAGATGCCTCGGCCATCCCACAAGTGTGAACCATTCGGCTCTTCACGCTCGCGCCCTGGCCAAGGCAAGGGCAGATTTATTAATCTAATCGGCCGCCTTTTCAAAGATGCCTCGGCCAGCCCACGAGTATGAACCATTCGGCTCTTCACGCTCGCGCCCTGGCTAAGGCAAGGACAGATTATAGATCTATTAAGAAATATCACCATAAAATTACGGAAACATCAGCACATTGAGCAGAATTCATAACATTTTATAACTACAAAAAAGTATCGACGTCCATTTCTGTATCATAACATTTTATAATATCAGCCCGCATGAAAAATGTCTGATAAACAAATACAAAATAACAAAAACAAATGGAAAAAGTACTTTCTCGAAATCATAACAATTGTGTATCGTAAAGATCAACCCTCGAAATCAGTCTCCAACGGATCGATGTCCACTTGCTCATACGGTATTGGCATATTCAGCGAAACTCCGGTAAACAAGGGCCTTGTGCCAACCATGTTTGAAGCCCCGATTCTCAAACCGAGAGACTGGTCCATATACTCGTGAGTCTAGCCTCTTTCGGCTGAAAACTTTTGAATCGGCAATCACCTTTGCCTTCATTTCAATAACTTCGGCCTCAAAATTTATAGCGCCTTCGGGACAAGCCAAGTGCAGCTTCCATATCGTCGGCCTTCTTCTCGGCCTCCGCTCTCAACTTATCCGCATCACGAGCTTTCTCTACCGCGGCCTCTGCCCGAGAAGCCTCCAGGTTCGCTCTTAAAAATTCGTCCTCGGCCCTTTTCCTCTGGCCCTCAACTTGCTTTCGTAAATGACTAATCTGCGTGACGGCGTCAAGATGGCGGCGGCCTACATCGGCTATCCTACCAACGGTCTGCAAAAGAAAATTCAAAAAACGTAACGTGAACAATGATTGGATGAAGTGAAGGACAAATTAGAATACGCACCAAAAGGGCTGACTGCGCGGTTAACATTGTCGTATTCAAATCCGGTTCCAACTGGAAAGCCTCCATATCAGACGGCAACGACAAAGACGTTGCCACGCCGAACGCGACCTCTGGGTCTTTAAGCGCCGAGGCATCCGAAGGAACCGGCATGTTTCTTACCATCGGTCGAATCACAAAGGGCACAACCTCACTCGATCCCTCCATTTGAGGACGTTTGCCGCCGTGATCTTCTAAACCGACCTCACGATCCCTAGCGCGTTTCTCCGCCTTTCTCTCAACATCCTGAACGGCTTTTCCAACCAATGCGGATTCGGCATTCTTATTTGTTGCCGCCTCCTCAACAATTTCCAAGGATCTCGATTCGGTAACTGGGAGGGAATGTTGAGATTCACTGGTGGGCGGTTCGGTCGAAAGGCCCTCCGCTCTTCCCCGTGCGGCTAACCTCTCTCCATTCGCCTTCTTAGCAAGCTTTGTCAAGCTTAACTTGACCATGTTAGTGGAGCCGAGATGGGAAGATTATGCATGCGTTGAGGAACGTCGTCAACAGAAAGGTTCTTCCACCCCGAAGTAGAGGGAGGATCGGCAGAATCCAATCCCTCCTCAGATTCGGCCACGGACTGATTTGATTCGGTAGTATCGGATACTTCAGTATTCTTCGAATCGGACCCTTCAAAACCTACATCTCAAGTTTTGAAGTCGGATAAAATCTGACGACGAAAATCTTCCCCTTGAATCGGTATGTTTTCCGCGAAAAGGTTGTATATGTAGGCTCGTAGCAAAAGCGAGCGTGAGCCGCTCTTCCTCGCTTATGAAGACTGCGGCAGGAAATAACTAAGAGCAATCCTAATGTCCGAAAGAACGGCATCGTCAGTTGAAGCTTGGACTTTTTTTAAATCGTTCCCTGCACAAGACAAGCCGTAAGACTCAAGAAAACAGGGTATGGCAAATATGAACACACAATACGAGCAAGAGGGCATCCGGCGACCTGGTTCGCCCCTACGTCTAGGAATAGGATCGAGACGATCCTCCCCTTCGCCGAACTCCCAGTTGCCGCGGACAACGACCATAACATCATCAACTCGTTTCCCAGAGCTGGAAAGCATAGTGATCAACTGATGATTCGTATTCTTAGCTCTGAGGAAGTAACGCCCGTGCCGACCAGAGGACTTGGCCAAAGCATAACAGTGCCGAATGGCAGGAATGCCAAGATTAATTTCAAGGCAACGGTTCAACGCTACGACCCCCATTATAATTCTAAAGAAATTCACATTGGGCTGGGAAGGGATCAAATCCCAATGGCGAAGAACAGCCCTAAAAAACGGGTAAAGGGGAAAGCGGACTCCACCCTCTGCGATTGACAAAAGGGGAAAGACAATCGTGGTTTTGTCCTCCCTCTCCATGTCAAGAGTCTTGCCGCCACAAACGCAGTGGACATCGTCAGGAATAAACAAATGGCGTCTAAAGCCAGCAATTCGATCTGACGAAAGGAGGTCTTTCAAATGTTTCGCCGTAACCTACTGACTATAAGAACATGCGACGGAATAAACAAACTAGGAAAAGCTTCAGAGCAGGGGGGAGGAAAACTTACAAAAATGAAGAGAGTATCACAGATGGAAGAATTGCAGGAATGATTCGAAGAGCAACCCAGCAACCAGCGTAATAGAACACGGATTCGAAAGGACATCAGATTTCAAATCATAATAAATAGGTGTGTACGAAGGGGTGGGAAGTTGAGAAGACGATTAAAGGGGGAGTAATTAAACATCCGTGTGATAAGTCTAACCCCCAAACTTCGGTTCAGAGTATTTGAAAATCGGAACCAAGCATTTCACCCAACTGTCATTGACAGAACGCTTGAGGGGCAATTGTGGGAGCCGAATAAATAGAGGAACGAAATCTGGTATACCCGAGGAGCCGGGAACTGAACGGCTCCATTCTGCTCAACTAGGACGCCGAATACGTTCTTAAGGCCAAACAGACTTGAGAAGGCATATCAGGACAAATGAAAGAATAATAAATTAAAAGTAGACTCTGGCCGCGAGGTCCAGAGAATGGATATAAATACAAGAGCTTCAGATTTGTAAAGGTATGTAAGAATCACTTCTAAAAACTTAGTCAACAGCTTTCTTGAGTAGAAGAACTGACTTGTCTGTCGGAGTGCTAATTAAAGCACCCAAGGAGTATTTGCATCTTTGCAGGTGACTAGCTGAGGATCATTGGCGTCTTCCAGGATCTGAAGAGTATTTCCAAACTACTTCCCCACACACGCAGACCGCTAGAAAGCGGGAGTGGTCGTTCGAGCGACCAGACACAAAAAGAGAGACCGCTAGAGCGAACAAAGTATTGCTTAAGCGGAGAACACCACCCTCCCAGTACTTTTGCAGGCCTGCAAAAGGACTGAGAGTTCGAAAAGACCGCTTGAGCGCAAGAAACACTGCTCGAGCAGAGAATGCCATACTCCTAGTAGTTTTGCAAACCTGCAAAAGTTTTGGAAGTTCTCAAAGTTCGCTCGAGCACAAGGAAGTTTGCTCGAGCAAACAAGCCAAAATCTGGGCAGCATAGTTTTGAAAAGGCTAACTCCCAACCTGTTTCAAACAAAACCAAGACACTCCAATAACCAAACTCAATAAGGAATAAGATGGAAGAAGGACATGAACAACCATCAAGACAAGAAAACCCAGATCCTAAACAATGAATGGGTTTTGTTTAAACCAGAATCGCTATAATAATTGCATGTGGAACATTCTTTTGTAAATCTCTAGAGTTTAATGAGATTTGATGACAATGTAAATGTTGAGACTTTATTCCTTATATACATTAAGTAATTTAAGTTATTGTTATGGACATAAGATTATGTAATTGGAAGTTGATAAATCTTTATTGTATTAATTATTCGGGGCGTGACAGAACATGTATACCATTAGAAATATTTGAGCTAGCAAATATTGACATAGAATGCTCCAACCAATGTGGAGGGGTGGTTTTACAATATTTTTTTGTTCAAATAGATCTTTAATGAATCCTCGCTATTGGTCCTGAAACAAAGAACACTCCAATCGAGTGTGCTTAAATTCGCACCCTACGGTTAAGTTAGAGACTGGTTGAGAAAGAATGGGTTAGGTATTGAAAAAGTTGAGTCGATTTGGGTGATCATGTATACCTTCTGTCTTCCATTTACCTTCCTTTTATATAGATTTGGTGTAGATATTTCCTACGTAATTTGACATGCTCACCATGATCATTATAATGTTAGGGCCCAAGTTCCTATTACACCTCCGAAAATGGACAGTTTGGGCCCACTTTGATTAGGATAGTATGCCAAAATCCTAATTGTATGCGGCATGAATTTTAGATGGTAATGTGTACCATCGATGTGCTGAATTTTAGATGGTAATGTGTACCATCTATTTTTTTGTTCACTTACTCGGCGCGTCACTTGGTTGGTGAGGAGGTTACTCAGCATTGGACTTCTGCAATCCAATGAGCTTGGTTGGATTTGGCCCGATCAATAATGAGCCTTAGTCCTCTATGTGCTGAATATGCAATTTTTATATTCGACTTACACACAATGAATTAAGAAATTTTCATTGTCATCCCTTTTATGAATGTACAATTTGTCCTCACATACCCAAAATTGAACTTAACACAATAATAATATAAAGACAATTAAATTTGAAATGTATTTATAAACAATTTTTTTAAAAAAAAATAAAGTGAAGTGGGGATGATATTTCTCATGAATTAAAACTTATTAAAGATAAAGAATTAAGGGATATTTACACACAAGTCTCATTTTGTGAACTTTTATATTCCATTAAGTCTTAGACAAGATTTTTTGCTTCGTCAAGTTCCATTAATTTTTAATAGATGAAATTACTCTTCAAGTAATAGTTGTTTATCATTTGTAATTGTTTATAAAAGAGTATGATGATGTGACATTTATTTTAATTTTTAAAACTTTAAATATCATAATTTTTATCATGTAGTGTACTTGGAGCACCTAATAATTTTTTATTTGCACTTATTGAACTAGCAGTAAATCTGTGTTATGCACAGGAATTTAAAAACAAATGGGTAAATTGACAATAATCCTTATACTTTGGTCCTTGTATCATTTTGATCTCTGTAATTTTAATTGACTCGATTTTAATCTTGAATTTATGATTTTATCTTAATTTGATCTAATTGATTATAACTCTTAGCATCTTTGTATGAAAAATGCACACATAAATATCATGCGTCATTTTTAAGAGCAAAATTATAAATTTACTAAACTCAAGGAGTTAACCTCAATCAATTTAGAGATAATTTTCTGTACAAAAAAAAAAAAAAAAACACCACTAATGATATTATCAATTTGACCAAATTGATACAAAATTTAAAATTAAGAGTAAAAATTGAGCCAATTGAAAGTGTAGGGACTAAAATGACACAAGGGTCAAATATAAGGACCACTGGTGTAATTTGCCCAAAAAAAAAAATTAAAATTCAAAATTTAAAATTCAAAAAATAATTTTTAGATTTGAATAATTTATATTTTAGTTTTTTTTTTTTTTTGAAACATTAATTTATGTATGACATAAATATCTCAAAAGAGTCATGACTATATTATATTTACTTACTATAAGTTATTTGAAATAATAATAAATAAAAAATAAACTATGAAAATTACAATGAAGAACAATAGTCAAACATTTTGTTTGATTAAATAAAAATTTTATTATTAAATTAAATTAAGTTTATCAAAACTTTGTTAGAAATTCAAGTTTATGCATTTAAATAAAATAAATAAATTTTTTTATCATAATGATTATACGATTCACTATACCCAACCTTCTAAATAACATGAAATTATGTTATAATTTTGTACCTAAAAAAAATTATGTTAGAAATGTACCCAAAAAAGAAATTGTGCTAGAATAATCTAGACATAAAAGTGTATGAAGTAAATTACACATTTAATTTGAATTTTCATAGAAATGTTTTCAAACTATTGTCATCTACAATTATTTTTAATATATATATATATATATAAGTTGATGGAATTTAGGCAATATACATATGGGTTCGATTAATTCATCGAGGCAAAATATTCAAATCACTATGAATTTGGTTTTATTCTTAAAAAAAACTTTTAAAAAAATTTCATTGAAAATAAATAAAAATAGTATAAATGAAGTACTTATTATTTCTTCCGAATAAATTCTTGTTTATAAAATTGATTAGATTTAAAGCCAAGTTTGGAAAGACTAAATAAGTGTACCTTTTGACTTTTCTTGTATTATGTGTAAAAAAAGTAGAGAGGAGATGTTGATTTATGTGACCCAAAAAAGATAAAAAGATGAAATAAGTGCACTTTTTTAGTTTAGTCACGTTGTTGATTCATCAGCTTGAACCCCAAACCTCTACTCATCGTACCCTAATATGCAACTACATGCTACTCAGCCACAAGGGCCTCGACTACGTTAATAAATTCTAAACAAATAAATTTACATAATACTAATTTTCTCACAAATGGTTAAATGGCTTAAGTAAATTTACACGATCAATTTTTCTATTATGTTATGTTTAAGTGAATATTGTTCGATTAAAATTTTAACAAATGTGAATTAGGGAAAAAAAGAATTGAGTTATATATTTATAATTTGATTATGCTCATACAATTTTATTTTTTATGTTTTATTTTATTTATTTATTTATTTTTATGATTATGATACTTGCCTAGTCCATGTCCAACCATATTTTGTATTTAAAATAACTAACAAAATATGAAAATTCTTATTACATGAATTCTTTCTGTATTTAAATTCAGTTTTATGTGTCATTAAAGGTTTTTTTTTTTTTGGCGGTTACAAGGTCGTCTTTGAAGATTTTTTAAAAGAACAATTTTAAAAATGTCATATTGATAAATGCACATAATTTATTATGTTATTTAACGTAGAAAGAACCAATATTATCATATTGATATACGTGCATAATTTATTATGTTATTTTTAAAATAAAATAAAAAAGAATTTATTACACTTTGTACCTTTAAATTATTGTCAAATTGTCTACTTAGTTGATGAACTATCAATGGAATTTACCAAGCCCCTATAGTATATTACATTCCACTCCCTATTTAGCCCTTGAAGGGATTACAAAAATAAAATAAGATAAATTATAAATTCACGCTTAAGATTTATTTAAAATACAAATTGTCCTTATGGTTCTAAAAAATTACATTTCACTTCTTGAAGCTTCAAATTTCATAAGAAATGACCCATTTTATTAATAAATCATAAAGTCAATTAATAATTTTTAATGATATCAGAAATTTATTCACTACAATAAATAGCACTTTCGGCGACCAAAAAACCATTTTTCGTCGCTAAAAGTAGGAGAATTGGCGACTAAAATGGAATTAGTCGCCAAAAGTGACCACTTTTGCCGACTAAAACAGTTTAGTCGCCAAATGCATAGTTATTGGCGACTAAAATCAATTTCGTAGCCAAAAGTAGGGGTTTTGGCGACTAAAATTCAGTTTAGTCGCCAAAAGTGGAGATTTTTGGCTACTTAAAAAAATTAGTAGCTAAAAGGAGGGGTTTTGCCGACAAAAACTCACTTTAGTCGCCAAAAGTGGATGTTTTTGGCTACTAAAAAAAATTAGTAGCTAAAAGGAGGGGTTTTGGGGTTTTGCCGACTAAAACTCACTTTAGTCGCCAAAAGTGCATGTTTTTGGCTACTAAAAAAAATTAGTAGCTAAAAGGAGGGTTTTGCCGACTAAAACTCACTTTAGTCGCCAAAAGTGGCCTAATTTTTTTTTTAGTAAATAATTTACTTTTTACATAAATTATATTGAATTAAAATAATTATATTTATATATATTATTTTGTATTAATACCGGTTAATAGACTATATAAATAATATATATTGCATATATATTCATGTGAAGTTGTAGTAACATAGTGGAAGGAGTGTGTTGCAAAAAGGCTTGGAATGTGGAACGGTTGGGGTTCGAAACTCAGGAAAAGCAAAAAAAAAAATGCGTTTTTTTTTTTTCGCCGGAAACACCTTTGGCGACTAAAAATTTAGTCGCCAAAACTCTTTATTTTGGCGACTAAACCGTTTAGTCGGCAATTGAGTGACTATTGGCGACTAAATTATTAGTCGCTAAAGACCTGATTTCCAAAAGTGTAAAACATTATTGGCGACTAAATTATTGGTCGCTAAAGACCTGTCTTTTGGCGACTAAACAAGTTTTAGTCGTCAATACCTACGCCGACGACGTATACACGACAAATGTGGTGACTAAAGAATTTTGTCGGGGAAAGTCAAATTTCGACTTTCGGCGACTAAAAACAGACTTTTGGCGACTAAAAATTTAGTCGCCAAAAGTGATTTTTCTTGTAGTGATTTCAAATAATAATTCAGGTAAATTTATTATTGTATAAGAGAGCAATTAGTAATTCTATTTTCCTAGTTAATTCTGTTAAATAAAAAATTATAGCAATGAGATATTTGTAATTTTTCAAATCACAGAAGACAATTTATATTTTAAGTAAATCTTAGGAGTGTATTTTTAATTTATCCAATAAAATACAAGTCGATAGATATTATAAATTAGTAAAAGACCATTTCTATTTAAAATTTTATTTAAAAAAAATCTTAAATTTGTATTCTACCTTTGAAAAGCTGGCGTTAGTTCTTATGGTGAGTTCTTATGGTGAGCATCTTTTATAAGGGTAAGGGCAGTTACTATATACTTTTTTACTTATCTTCCATAATGGCTATGTGCTTGTCTTTCTCTAGTATAATGTGTTAGATTTCATTTATAATTTATAATTTATATTTTTTTCACTAAATTCTTTTATAACTTAACTAACGTATTATTTTATTCTATTATTAGTTGTAACAAAGTATTATTATTTAAATTATCTAATTCTACTTTTTCAATATATTTAATATTTATATAATTTTATTGGCAAGATTGAGAAATCAGACTCTAATACTAATTTAAAAACACAATGAAATAAAACACTTTCTAAAGAAAAAATAAAAAAATTAATATTTTTCTATAATAAAATTTTAATTAGGTATGGTCTTTTACTAATTTATAATATTTATTAGCTTTAATATATATATATATATATATTTTGTAATCCATTCAGGGATTAAATAGGTATGAATTAAATACCTTAGAGTCCAAAATAAGAACATATTCCTCACATATGCCCAATGTTCCATACCTAAAGAGAGATTATTAGAGAAAATTAGGGAGTTGTTCACAGCCAGGCCACCAAATTATGTGAGGGTTGCACATGAATTACACGAGGATGGGCAACCACATCTCCATGCTCTTGTCCAATTTCCATACCGTTTTCAGACCCAGAATGAACGGTTCTTCGACGTTACTCACGATCGAACTAATCGCCATTTCCATCCAAATGTTCAAGGGGCTTTCAACCATCAGAATGTGCTGGAATATATCTCCAAACGTGGAGACTACACGGAATGGGGCGAATTCCGTGAGGGGGGCCGCTGCGCTAACCAGAATAACAAAGAAAATATATATCGCGACGCACTTGCTGCCACCACCAAGGACGAAGCACTGGCACTGGTAAGAAATGGCGATCCCAAATGTTTCTGGCTCAATTATGACAAGTTGTCATCCAATTATGATCGGATTTCATTTAATCCGCCATTGCCATATGTTCATCTATTTACAGACACAGTATGGGCCATCCTAGCAGATATACAGCAATGGGTTGATGACAACATAAAGGACGAGGCCCAAAGACCGCATAGGCCCAAGAGCATTATAATTGAAGGCCCATCTAGAATTGGGAAAACATGTTGGGCCCGGTCTTTGGGGCCCCATAATTATTATTCTGGCCACATCGATCTGAAGGACCACAAGGATGACGCTTTCTACAACATAATCGATGATGTGGCCCCACAGTTTTTGAAACACTGGCGGGAGTTTATAGGCGCCCAACGGGATTTTTTTTCAAATTGTAAATATGCCCGCCCAAAGAAAATAAAGGGCGGGATTCCAAGTATTATATTATGCAATCCCGGGGAGGGTTCTAGTTATAGAGAGTTTTTGGAAAAACATGAACACGCCGGGCTCAAAGCGTGGACCATCAGAAACGTAGAATTCTATACAGTCGACGAGCCCCTGTTCGCTAGAACCAATCAAGAAGAGGCATCGTAATGCCAAGACGAAGGCCCAACGCAAGAAGATATTCCACTTCCAATGCGGCTATTCGTTATTCCATACGAACGGATGTATCGAACCACATCCACTGGAGAGAGAGGATGCAGTCAGGGGTATTCTACGACACTTTGACCAATCCGATGTGGTTCAAAGCCGTAGACATGTCCAGGCCGGGGAATCAGGGGGTATACAAGACGTGTCAAAATCCGGCTGTGGGCTTAGGAATAGTGACACAATTTCCTAATTATCATAATTGTATAATTGTTACTATTCCTTAATAAATAATTTATTCAAATTTGTTGTATCTTCGGCCCATTTATATTATACTGTAATACTTGGAGGCCCATTTTAGTGTCCACTTCTTTCATAGAGCAATTTAATGGGCTTATGAAAAATTATTGTAGTTCTTTGGGCCTATTCATGTTATAAGGGCCTCTTTCATTTGGGCCTGTGAATGATTTTTCATTTGAGATATTGTAATTGGGCCCATCATATTATTGTTGATGATCCAAACAATAATCACATTGATTAAATATATCTTAAAAATCTTTATTATTTAATCATTAAAATGTACATAAATATTTTCCCATCGCCAATCTTTTACATAATACGAAAGCTCGTCGAGTACAATAGTCAGTGCGAGACAATAATTTACAGGGCTAATAATCCCAAAGCTGGATAATGTCTTCGTTATCCTGCGTGCAATAAGCCGGGAAAATACATTCTCCGATAGGCTTTTGAGACCACTGTATGTCAACCAAGTATACATTGTCACAGTGAACGTCCGGATTTGTAGTATTTTCCGGAGGTTGTAGTTGAACAGGCATTCTATCTTGTATATCCCCTGATTCCCCGGCCTGGACATGTTTACGGCTTTGAACCACATCGGATTGGTCAAAGTGTCGTAGAATACCCCTGACTGCATCCTCTCTCTCCAGTGGATGTGGTTCGATACATCCGTTCGTATAGAATAACGAACAGTCGCATTGGAAGTGGAATATCTTCCTGCGTTGGGCCTTCGTCTTGGCATTACGATGCCTCTTCTTGATTGGTTCGCGAGCGAGGACTCGCCGATCGTAGAATTCTGCTTCGATGGTCCACGCTTTGAGCCCGGCGTGTTCATGTTTTTCCAAAAACTCTCTATAACTAGAACCCTCCCCGGGATTGCATAATATAATACTTGGAATCCCGCCCTTTATTTTCTTTGGGCAGGCATATTTACAATTTGAAAAAAAATCCTGTTGGGCGCCTATAAACTCCCGCCAGTGTTTCAAAAACTGTGGGGCCACATCATCGATTATGTTGTAGAAAGCGTCATCCTTGTGGTCCTTCAGATCGATGTGGCCAGAATAATAATTATGGGGCCCCAAAGACCGGGCCCAACATGTTTTCCCAATTCTAGATGGGCCTTCAATTATAATGCTCTTGCGCCTATGCGGTCTTTGGGCCTCGTCCTTTATGTTGTCATCAACCCATTGTCAGATATTTGCCGATGGCCTATCGTGTCTCAGAATGGATGAACATATGGCAATGGCGGATTAAATGAAATCTGATCATAATTGGATGACAACTTGTCATAATTGAGCCAGAAACATTTGGGATCGCCATTTCTTACCAGTGCCAGTGCTTCGTCCTTGGTGGTGGCAGCAAGTGCGTCGCGATATATATTTTCTTTGTTATTCTGGTTAGCGCAGCGGCCCCCCTCACGGAATTCGCCCCATTCCGTGTAGTCTCCACGTTTGGAGATATATTCCAACACATTCTGATGGTTGAAAGCCCCTTGAACATTTGGATGGAAATAGCGATTAGTTCGATCGTGAGTAACGTCGAAGAACCGTTCATTTGGGGTCTGAAAACGGTATGGAAATTGGACAAGAGCATGGAGATGTGGCTGCCCATCCTCGTGTAATTCATGTGCAACTCTCACATAATTTGGTGGCCTGGCTGTGAACAACTCCCTAATTTTCTCTAATAATCTCTCTTTAGGTATGGAACATTGGGCATATGTAAGGAATATGTTCTTATTTTGGACTCTAAAACGACGTCGTACTGATGTCATAACTCACTCTGTATGACATCACTAACTCTCTCGGATGACGCAAGTCACTCTCCTAAAAACTATACTAGTGGAAGAGAGTTAGGAAGTAAGTTAAAAAAATCTTAAATTTGTATTCTATCTTTGAAAAGCTGGCGTTAGTTCTTATGGTGAGTTCTTATGGTGAGCATCTTTTATAAGGGTAAGGGCAGTTACTATGTACTTTTTTACTTATCTTCCGTAATGGCTATGTGCTTGTCTTTCTCTAGTATAATGTGTTAGATTTCATTTATAATTTATAATTTATATTTTTTTCACTAAATTCTTTTATAACTTAACTAACGTATTATTTTATTCTATTATTATTTGTAATAAAGTATTATTATTTAAATTATCTAATTCTACTTTTTCAATATATTTAATATTTATATAATTTTATTGGCAAGATTGAGAAATCAGACTCTAATACTAATTTAAAAACACAACGAAATAAAACACTTTCTAAAGAAAAAATAAAAAAATTAATATTTTTCTATAATAAAATTTTAATTAGATATGGTCTTTTACTAATTTATAATATTTATTAGTTTTAATATATATATATATATATATATATATTTTTGTAATCCATTCAGGGATTAAATAGGTATGAATCAAATACCTTAGAACCTAATAATCGATAGTTTAAAGATTAAATAGATTTTGATTTATATACTTTAGAGACTGAGTAGACATAATCGATAATTCAGTAACTAAATAGATAATTTGACAATAGTTTAGGGATAGAAAATGTAATAAATCAAAAAATACACATTAGAAAGAACCAATAACACTTTGACACATGTATTTTTGCATCTTAAAAATTAGAAAATTTGTGAAAAATAGTTTGGAACTTTCTAGTACAGAGAATTCTTAACGTTTTGCAATTATATATAGTATATAAATGGACGTTTTTAATTCCTTCCGTTTCTAATAAAGGTAAAACAATCATATATACATTGACTAAAAATAATGAAATAGGACTTAATGAAACACCAACATTACAAATAGAACTTTTGAGTAATTAATACAAGAATTAATTAGTTGTAGTTGGCACTTTCTTCTCCAATCATCATCTGATATTTTATTGGAAGGCCACAATTCAACAGTAGCCATTATCATTCACATGGTAGTTGGCCCTCTACATATATCATCGAAAATATAAATTGAGTCGATAATCGTAATATTTTTCATTTTATCGTGTTTGTTTCTAACAAAATGGATGGACTATTTTAAAAAATTACATATCGTTAATTTTTTTAAAAACAAACGTGATAAAATAAAAATGTTATAATTATTCAATTGACTTAAATTTTTTTTATTTATTTATAGATGCTATACACAAATAATTTTATAAAATGAACGATTCAGATCATAAAAATAAGACCCGTAATAGATCTCACGAGCTTATAAAGTTCTTTAAAATAGATATCTCAATTTAAGAAAAGTCCAATCATCAATCAATTACGCAAAGTGCACAAAATTAAATTATAAAATGTGCATAGAAATTAATTGCATTGTGTGTGGTTGAAAATTTACCTAAAAAATTACTTGAGAAAGTAAATCAATGGATTACATTTATTGTGAGTGTAACTCACATCTCACCAATTTTAAATCTACATCCTACACTTGTTTTTGTAATAAATTTTAAAATACATTTTCATGGTCCCTAACATTTTTATATTTTATATTTTAATTCTATGCACCTAATATTGTTAAATAATAATTTTTAAAACAAATAATTGCAACAAACTCCAACTTCTATAAGAATGTGTGATGTCCCAAGTGTTAGACTTGACTAGTATTGTGTTGTAAGATGGTGTGCTTTACTTCCGGCGTTTTGTTTATCGTATTGGATCGTGGAGAATTCTTTTCTGTTCTTACTTAACTTCGCTTAACATTTTTGGGTAAAAATGTGTGAGTTTTGGACGTTAGAATTTGTTTTGGGATGCGAAATCAAATTCTGGATTTTCTAACCAAAACCGCTTGTATAACGACTCTCATTTTGCCTTAGTTATATTCATGAGAATTTATATGATTTTGGTTTGTTAAGCTTGCATTTTGTCAACTTTAATAGTTTGTCTAAGTATAGGAGCATGTCTTGTTCTGTTGTTGTGTTTTGTCTAAGTATATGATCCATGCTTTATTCCTTACTTCGTGTGTTGAACCTAGGCCATCTATCTTTGCTACCTCACACCTAGGTCACACCTTTGAACCTCTTACACCTAGGCCGTTGAGCATCAACACATAGGATCATCTTGGAACCATCTTGGTTGACCTCTACCTTCACCCTTGCACGTTGGCCGAGATGTGCATCATCTAGACCAAGATGTGCATCATCTAGGCCGAGTTGAGCACTACCTAGGCCGAGATGTGCATAAACTAGGCATTTGAGATCTTTGATTCTTGAACCTTGCAGCTTTGTTGTGCACCTTAGCCAACACCTAGCAATCTTGTTCCTTGACTTGTACAACCCAAGCTGAGGTGTGTCACACCTAGGCCAAGTGCTACCCCTCTTAGCCGAGATTAGGAAGATGTCATTTATCCTTCACTTGTCCGAAGCCTATGTTTTGATCCAGGATCCTTGCCTTGTCAGAGTGCCCATGCCACCTTACTTGTTATATACACTTTGAGCTACTCTTGTCTTTTCATTCTGGCACCTTTTTGAGGAGATTAATTAGATGATGCCACGTGTCCCAGTAGTGGGTTTAAGTCAAATTAGTAGTTGAGAACCTATATCTTTGCCATATCTTTGTCTTGAAGAGAGAGAAGCTCTAAGAAGAAAAAGAAGAAGTTCTTAGAGTGAGAACTAGATTTCCAAGCTTGATTTTCATACCTTGAACCATTTGATTTGTGTTTTGCAGTTAGATTCTTGATCTACTCTTGTTGCTCTTTATGTTAATCTAATCACACTGCACGATCTGACATAATTCATGAGCCATGCATTGATTTAAAGTTTTGTTTTAAAGAGAGACAACGATGTTCTTGTGTTCTTAAAGAAAAGCTTTGTTTTGATCCAAAAGTTTGTATTAAGTTCTATATTTTTGTGTTTGTTTTCTTGAAATCTTCGAGTGTAGGTACCCAAGTCCATGTTTTTGTGAACTCAAGTCATGAAATCTTAGATTTTGAATGAAAAGTTATGATTTTTGTAGCATTCATATTTTTCATGTTTTTCACATTTATGTTCTTCAAGGGGAAACCCATATTTCCAAACTTCACTATTTTCCTAAGTGCGGTCATCGAGACCCACTCTTGTCCAGACCTCACACCTAGGCCAAGCATTGCATCTCACCTTGACCTACCTTGCATGATCACTTGCACCTTGGTCTACCTTGCATAAACACCTAGGTCGACCACTGCACACCTAGGCCAACCATAGTTCATCTTTGTCATCACCTTGTAACATTCCGGGCGGGTAGCCCACAGGTCGACCAGGGAGACCACACCTTGACCAAGACCTCTTGAGTTCACCTATCTAGGTCACTTCGGCCCAGTCCATCTCTATGCATCCATGCCTAGAACTGGTTTGTACCTAACATGCTTTTCCAAGAAGAAAAACATTGATTTAACTACCAGCACATGTTTTGCATTGTCTTGACTTGGTTTCTGAAAGAAATGCTGGGATCTATTTCACTTATTTGAAATTTGTTTTGAGCGTGCATTGCATAACCATCTTTTATAATATTTTCTTACCTTCTTGAAATGCATTCGATGGAATTACTATGTAATTGTAGGTCTTGGATCTCTGTCTTAATCCTCTCAACTGAAGAGTTATTGTAAGTGGTATTTTTAATAAAGTTATGTTATAATATTTTGATAAAAGCTTTGCTTCATTTTAGAAAAGTATTTGATCAAGCATGAATGGTTATCGCTTAGTTTTTGTATAAAGTATTATGTTTGTTTTGATGACATCCTTGAAAGGTCCTTAGTGCTAGGGGACTTTAATGTAACTAGTACCTTTGTTTGAGATATCTCCTTTGCCACAGGCGAGTAGGCTTGTCTAATCGATTCTGGGTCGATTATTCATTTGCTTTGTTAATGAATGTCATCCTTTGTATTATGTAGATGTTAGTAAACATCCCTTGAAGCTTTGAAAGCCTTTGACTGATGAAATCGGTTCATCCTTTGATTTTGTTACAAGCTATGATATATATTGTTTTGATAAAATCTTGGATATCATTCATTCAAACCTTTATTACTTATATCATTCATTGAGTTTTTAGCTCACCTCTCTCCCTAATATATATATAGGTGATGAACAAGAAGGCGATGTCACCTAAGCTTTATTTGGAAGATGTTTTGGTTTATGTTTTGTAGCATCTTGAAGATTATGCTTGTTAGCTTTGTAGATCACTTGTCTTGTATGTTTGGGCTTGAGAAGCCTTTTGATCAAGATGTAATATTAAATTTATTTTATTTTTGTATTTAAGTTATAAAACCATGTTAATATGTATGTCATTTCATTTAATCTATGCACAACTCTTATTGAATAATTAGATTTAAATTTATTGCTTCCGTACATGTATGCCTTATATGTATAGTCTGTTTGTGTAAATCCTTGTAAGTTGGCCTTTGGTAATCTCAGATTATTGGCTATCATGGCATCATTCTATTAAGGGCAGAATGGGGTCGTGACAACTCGTGCAGATTTGGCAACTGCTCAAGTAGAATCACACAGTTTTTTGGGAATTTCTGGGCAAAACCGCTTGTGCAGATTTAGGTTCCACTCGAGTGAATTTTCTGTGAAAATTTTGGGTTTTCTCTGAAGCAAATTGCCCGTAGAGCATTAGAATCCGCTCGTGCGGATTTGGGATTCTGCTCGTGCAGAATTTGAACCACTCATGCAAATGTCGGCGCATCTATCTCAAATTTTGTGCTCTTTTCCTTAAAACTGATGCAAAAAACGTCTTTGACACACTTTTTCGTCTCTCTCTCTCTCTCTCTCTCTCTCTCTCAATACTCATCTTTTTTCTTCCTTCTCTTTACAAACACACCTAAATCCAAACTTCTCTCTAATATTTAGCTAAAACCTTCAAAAAATTGAGAAGGCTTTTTATACCAAATTGAAGAGGCGGCTTAGAGCTACGCTTACACCGATTGAATTGAGTTTTCATCAACATTGAGTTCTAGGGTTTCCATCTCCTTTCTCTTCCAAGCTTGAGGTAGGGGTATTCTTAGAATTATATATATCTTTTTGCAAGTTTATACTTGTTTGGAGTATTTCTTTCATGTTTAGATCATGGTTTTGGGTTCATGAACACTAGATGATATTAGAATTGGATTCTCTCTTCTTTTTCCCAAGGCTTTTGAGAGTATGAACTATGTTCTAAGATGTGGGTGTTATTTTGAAAAAATCTTTTCAAAATGGAACAAAAACCTAGTTTTGGTGAAAACCCTAAAATTTTGGAATTTTGAGAAAAGTTGAGATATTGTGAAATTTATGCTTGATAAAATTGTTATGTGAATAAATTGGGAGAAATTTCTATAGTTGTATAAAATGAGGAAATTTCATGAGAAAATGAGAATTGTTGATTTGGGAAACTTGAGGAATAACTTGTTGTTGTTTGTCTTGAAAAGACCGAATTTAAAAAATGACGATTAATATGTGGAAAATGCATAAATGATAACATTGTTATATTATCTCTTAGAAAACACATTATGATATTACATTGATAAGAGATGTGGAAGTTTGATCACAATGGGAGATTGTGTGGTGGAATTGAAAATGGAACTATATTAATGCATTGTTAAATTTTGCATTGTCATTCCATTTAATCATTGTTGTAATTTATTTTGAATGTTGCACTAGAAAATTATTGTTTTGAGAAATGAATTGTTTTGTGAAACAAGATCACCTTGAATTGTTTTGGGGTAAATACGTTGGTACATCAGTATAGGGGGTGTAGTTTGGTATTAGTTAAGTTGGCTTGAGTGTCCATGGTGGAAGACCGAAAACACGGGCGGAGGAGGTATCGTGTGCCTTCCGATTAGCAACCGGTAAAGTGGTGATTAGTGGTGCTTGACATGCCTACTTGCAGACACCAACCTACGGATTACCTGAGTTATATTTATCACCCCTTGAACAACATTGAAGTTATTGAATTGTTGTGTTTTCAAATTGTGTTGAATACAAGATTTTCAATATATATATATATATATATATTTTAGCATGACATGGCATATGCATTCATTTCAGGAGACTGTATATACTTTGTTAAGATCTTCGTACTGGGCTTTGTGTTCACCCTATGGGATTTTGTGCAGGGAAAGATGTGGTGATCCCGAAAGTTAAAGACAAGGAATGTATTTTGAGAGCACGAGGCTCTTTCCTTTTGTTGTAATTATTTTTGACAAGACAAGGGCTTTACATGTATGGGTTCAAAAATCATTTTTGTGTAATCGGGCTTAAGCCTTGGAATTTGTAGCCCTTGAGGGCATTGAATTGTACTTGACTTATTGTGCCACATGCTATAGATTCATAATCTAGGAATATTGAATGTATAATCACATGTGGAGTATTTTTGTAAATCTTTTGAGTTTAATGGATAGACATGTTAGAGATTGGTGATAATGTTAATGATGAGGCTTTATATTCCGTATACTTTAAGCAATAGAAACTATAAATTTGGAAAACAAGATTATGTTATTAGAGGATAATGAGTCTTTTGGTGTTAATTTATTTGAGGTGTTACAACTTGGTATCAGAGCTACCGAGTTAATTCATTTTTGTGAGAAGTGGTTGTTTTCCACAATGGGTTCATTTCGCTAAACTAGGAGATGTTCCATATTTTAGGTGTTATGTGATAACATGATTATATGACTAGATTGGTATGTGATTGATCTTTTGAGATGTTGTTTGTGTCTATTAAATTCCTTAAGGTTTTATTAGAAAGGCACTTGATCAATACTCATTCTAATAAGAATTCTTGGTATTTTGTAGGGGTGCAACTTGGGCGGGCTCAACCCGAGCAACCCGAGCCCAGCCCGAATGGTTTTAGGGCTTGGACAAAATATTTTTAAATTTGGTGCAGGCTTGGGTAAAAATTCAAAATCTCAAATTAAATTTAGCTGGGCTTGGGCAAAAACGTTAAACAACCCGAGCAACTCGAAGCCCGAATTATATATATAGATATATAAAAATATTAAATATACATAAAAATTATTAGCCATTACACGATATTAAAGTAATTTATATTATTAAATCATATTGAATATATATTATATATACAAATAACATAAAATCTTTCTTTTTTTCTTTTTATTTTCACTCATAAATTGTAAGGATTACTATAGTGGCATCTCTCTTACATTATATAAATTATTTGTTTTGATGGTATTAACGATTTTCTATAAGAAAAAAAATGTAAATAGAGTCAAATTTTAATAATTTGATAATGTAGTTGCAAAAAAAAAAAAAAATTTTGAAATTCATTTACAATTCGGGCAACTCGGGTTTAACTCGGGTCGAACTTGGGCAGACAATCTCGGGTTACAATTCGAGCTTGGGCAGGCTTGGGTAGGTCTCAGCACAACTTGGGCTGGGCTTGGACAACCTCCCAACCCGACCGAGCCTGCCCAAGTTGCACCCCTAGTATTTCGTGGGACAAATTTCATCGTAAAATAGTAATTTGTATGTGTTTATGTGATTAAGTACTTATGTGGAGTGAAATTAAGTATTTACATGAAATGAAAATTTATAAAACTGTTGTGATGGGACGTATGAAATAAGTTGCAAGCACATATGAGATTGTGTGCTAAATTGTTTACTCTTATCCTTAATTAGGATGCCAGGAAGAAGTCAGACACATGGTGGTAGAGGCAGAAGGCGTGGTAGGCCTCGCCGAGGTATTCATGAAGTACCGGTCCATGAGGTTTCGGTGTAAGAAGAAGGGTTCAGCCAAGCTAATGCGGCGAAGCAAGCAGGCCATGCTAATGTGGCCGAGCAAATGGGGCAAGCGGGAGTCCCAGAGTAAGCGAGTCAAGCCGTTATGGGTGCTCTAGCCTAAGAAATGACGAGAGCTTTGAGAGAGTCGATGAACATCTTAAGGGCAGAGAACTAAGCCCAAAAACCATCAAGACAAGGGTGGGTTTTCTTACTAGAGAGTTCATACGGGCCAAGCCAGATAAGTTTCATAGTGGCTCGGAGCCCAAGAAGGCAGACAAGTGGCTTGAGCAAACAATGAAGACATTTAAGATGCTTCACATTGATGATAGTGAACTAAGGGTGACTCTAACGAGTTACTACCTCAAAGGGGATGCAGGCCAATGATGGAATACATCAAAGGCAGAGGGAGGCCGACATGGGAAGCTTTTGTTATTGCTTTCCAAGACAAATACCTACCTCTCACAGCTAGAGAGAGACTGAGGCAAGAATTTCAAAACCTCAAACAACTAAACATGTTCGTGGCCGAGTTTGGAGCGGCCTTCACTAGTTTGTCCCGATTTGCACCGAAGTTAGCAACAACGGAGGAATGTCATTGCATAGAATTCGAGAAGAGATTGAGAACTAAAATCTTGTTCAAGGTTGCAAGGAAGGTGATCTGGAACTACGACCACCTTGTGGAGGCAGCGGAGCATGTGGAGATCACCATTCAGGGTGAGGAAGAGAGGCTTCAGGGTTCGAGGTCTAAGGGTTAGGAATCATAGGGGATTTCAGGCCTAGTAAGAAACATAGAGGCTTCGCTTCATTCCAGCCCCAACCACAACAAACTAGATCCACATTGCCATTGCTTAGTATAGGCTCGGGGAAGAATGCTCAAGACAATCTTACTCGTTTCAAATATAGCCAGTTGGGTCACAAAGCTAATGCTTGTCCATAGAAAGGAGAAGGACAGCAGATGCCACCACCACCACTACCTAACTACTCCAAGAGTCAGTTTTAGAGTAGAGGCAGGGACCTACTTGCTTTCAGTGCTGTCCGTCAAGGCACATGAGAAGAGCATGCTTGTAGTTGGGAGGAGCATCTGGCGCATCAGGGTCAAGGTAGACTTAGAGCCACCAGCAGGCTCGTTCAATTCAGGCCTCATGAGCTAAGTCAGTGCGGCAGGCCTATACTCCGAGAGATGAGTAGATTGATTAGAGGCCACAAGGGCGCGTGTATGTCGTTACAATGCCAGAGCAGTTTCTAGGATCTTCTATGGTGAGAGGTAATTTTGTTGTGTTTAATTAAATGGCTAGTGTGTTGATTGATATGGGTACGTCGTATTCATTTATATCTACTACTTTTGCTTCTACTCTTGGTTTCGAGATTTATCAGCTAGAATCTCCATTGTGGGTTGAGTTACTAATTGGGGGTAGAGTGGCATTGGGGCTAGTGTGCCGCTATTATGAGATTGAGGTCGCGGATCGCTGACTCTCTTTTGATTTCAGTATCTTAGACATGCACACTTTTGATGTCATATTAGGTATGGATTGGTTGTCTTATTTTTGGGCTACGATAGATTGTCAGCGCCACCAAGTGTCTATATGCATACCTACCGGGGATTGCTTTTATTTCCTATGTGACCGGGGTGATAGTTCCATTCTGCCGTTCTATGACCTTAAGGGTCGAGAAGGACTTAATTTTCTTTTTGCCCTTTATTTGGCCAATGAGGGTAGTATGATCCGTGATGACTTGTCGAGAGTAGTTTGTGAATACCTAGATGTTTTCCTTGAAGATTTCACTGGTTTGCCACCCCACTGAGTGACTTAGTGCCTGGCACGACACCAATTTCCATGATACCATATAGATTTGCACCTGCCGAATTGCTTGAATTGAAGATCCAACTCTAAGAATTTTTAGATAAGGGCTTTATTTGCCTCAGTAAATTGCTGCGATTGTTTATAGATTATTGCAAGTTAAATCAAGTTACCGTTAAAAACAAGTATCATCTAGCCAAAGTAGATGACTTATTTGACCAACTTAAGGGGTCTCATTGCTTTTCGAAGATAGACTTGAGATCAGAGTACCATTAGTTGAGAGTTAAGGAGGGGGATATCCAAAAAACCACCTTTCGTATGCATTATGGCCATTATGAGTTTTTAGTTATGCCATTCGAGGTTAACCAATGCACTGGCTTCGTTCATGGACT
Source organism: Camellia lanceoleosa (assembly GCA_025200525.1). Classification (NCBI taxonomy): domain Eukaryota; kingdom Viridiplantae; phylum Streptophyta; class Magnoliopsida; order Ericales; family Theaceae; genus Camellia; species Camellia lanceoleosa. The sequence goes on along the minus strand of CM045763.1, from coordinate 132,138,096 downwards.
TGATGAATTGAGTCTTCCGATAGTTCTTAGATTGGTTAGTAGTTGTTTTTGTGAACGACATTCTGATTTATTCACCCTCCGAGGAAGAACACGAGGAACACTTGCGGATAATACTTGACTTACTTAGAGTGCACAAATTGTTTGCTAAATTTGAGAAATGTGAGTTTTGTCCAGCAGAGGTGAAATTTTTGGGGCACGTTATGTCGGTGAGAGGTAACCGTTGATTCCTCCAAGATAAATTCCGTGCAGGATTGAAAACAGCCTAAGAATGCCTTTGAAATCTGAAGTTTTTTAGGGTTAGCCGGGTATTACTGCCATTTTGTGAGGGACTTCTCTAGATTAGTTGCACCGTTAACCATGTTAACTTGAGAGGGTATCAAATATGTGTGCAATGAGACTTATTAAAAATCGTTTCAAGAACTTAAAACTAGGTTGACTATTGCTCCAGTTTTAATAATTTCGAAAAGGGGTTTGGGTTATACCATGTACTATGATGTGTCCCAAAATAGGCTGGGTTGTGTATTGATGCAAAAGGGAAAGGTTGTAGCTTATGGGCCACAACAATTAAAAACCCACGAGAAGAATTACCCCACTCATAATTTAGAGCTAGTAGCGGTAATTTTTACCTCGCAAATTTGGAGACATTATTTATATAGGGAGAAGTTTGATGTCTATTCAAACTATAGAAGCTTAAAATACTGATTCTCTTAAAAAGATTTGAATTTGCGCCAATGTAGGTGGATGGAGTTTATGGAAGACTATGATTTTAAGTTGCATTATCATTCGAGAAAGGCCAATGTTGTGGCCGATGCCTTTAGTCGAAAGTACGTGAGTATCGTGGCGAGTGTGGCCATTCGGGAATGGGTTATGTTGGGTGATATTGACGAGTATGAGGGTGCAACCTTGTTTACCTTGATTGCATAACCCACCTTAATTAGCAAAGTCATAGACGCACAACAGGGTGACCTTGGGGTAGAGACAATCCGTGAGAGAATCTCTAATGAGGAGGAAGAGAAGGATTTGAACATCTACTCGGATTTGAGTGTGCGACATTTAGACTGTTTGTTCGTGCTAGAATCTTGTAGAAAGGAGGTACTTAGGAGTTTTACCATTCATGTCTTACGGTACATCCGAAAGGCACAAAAATGTACCGTGATCTCGAGTCACAATTTTGGTGGAGGGGCATGAAATGAGATTCCACTTCATTTGTATCGAACTACTATATTTGTCAACAAATGAAGGCCGAACACCAAAAATCATCGAGTTTGTTACAAGCCCTACTTATGGCCAAGTGGAAGTAAAAAACATGTCACCATGGTTTTCGTGGTTGGACTTCCGAGGATATAACGAGGTAACGATGCTGTTTGGGTAGTTGTTGATAGGTTGACTAAGTCTACACACTTCATTCCTATGCGCACAGGTGACTCAATTGATTACTTGGCAGAGTTGTACATTAGAGACATAGTTCGACTTCATGAGGTTCTGGTGACCATTGTTCCAGATAGAGATCCTCGTTTCACCGTCCGGTTGTGGCAAAGTCTTCAAGAGGCATTGGGAACTAAATTGACCTTTAGCACAGCTTATCATCCTCAAACCGATGGGCAATCCAAATGCACTATACAAATTTTGGGAGATATGCGTAAAGCTTGTGTCTTAGATTTTAAAGGCTCATGGGAAAGACACTTGTCGTTGATTGAGTTTGCCTATAACAATAGTTATCAAGAGCATCAGATGTCACCATTTGAGGCCTTGTATTAATGACCTTGTAGATCATCGGTTTGTTGGGCGAGATAGGTGATGCACCAATGTTAGGCCCGAGCTAGTCTCGAGATATTTTTGAATTGATATTTTTAAAGCGGTTATAAAATTATTAAAGAATAAATTATTAGATAATTTTGACGTAATACTTTACATCAATTGTCAATTAACACATATCATAATGTCACAAAATATTAAAAGTAAAAAATAAAAAAAGAGTAGTGATATACAAATATAAAATCAATACAATATATATATATATATATATAAATAATGATTTGGTTAGATTTTGATTTATCACTTTATAATAAAGAGTCCATTGACATGTTTTTTATTATATAAATGATACTATCACATCATTTTAAAGTAAAATTTTGCATACAAATTCTAGTGAAATAATATTTTTCAAAAAAAAAAAATGGTTATAAGCACACACACAAATAATAATAATAATAATAATAATAATAATAATAATAATAATAATAATAATAATAATGGTCATAGAGAGTAGAGTGACAACATAAAAGATAAAATGCCAAAAACAAAAATGATCAAGTTTTTTTAAAAAATGTACTTAAAAGATGAAAAGTTTGTTTAAATAATGCAAAAACTAAATATTATCCAATTATCTTATAAATATAAAGAAAAATAATGAGTTGCATCATCTCATGAATGTGATATTTATAGGATAATGAGGACGAGAATAACTTGGAGAATGTGTAATGTAGGCTAGCTTTTGGAGTAAGAGAAATAATTGGTTAGAGAAAGAGTACACAAAAAGATTTTCATTATCTTTTCCTTTTCTAAATCATAAATTAAGATTTTTTTTAATTTTAAAATTATTTTTTAAACTTAAAATTTTACAAATTTAATTTAATTTATTTATAGGGAAATAATTTAATTATAGGGAACACAATTTGATGGTACAGATGATACAGTTTGCCCCGGTGAATGGGTCGGACAGGTCCAAGCTCCTCAATACCCACGACCAGATGATCAAGCCCATCCGACATTCGCAAACAAGTCCAACGGGGAACAAGGCAGTCCCCCAGTGAACCCTCTGATGAGCAAGTTAGAAGGAGAAGTAGGGTGTAGAAAGAGATTAGAGATAGAAACTTAACATTTCTCTTGTCTTCAACGTTTGCTTATATCCTTTGGTAATCATTTTGTTGTCCCTTCCGACCTGCCCTCCTCGCCAAAAGTCTATGCTGTAGCTTACCTTGTTCAGGGTAAGGGGGTCCTGTTCCGACGAAGAGGTGTTGTCATAATAAATGCTGTGATGGGCTGCATTAATGGTGATGTGCAGTGGCAATAACTTTGCAGATCTTTGTCTGCTGATGTGGCTCGTCCTTCACCTGCCATGTGTCTGAATGTCATTGGCTCTTTATGCCATGTTGGATTCCAGCTGTTCTGGACCTCACCAGCTGGGTTATGTATTGGGTTCCAAGTGATGGGATTGGGTTGTTTATAGTGATTCATGGCTTTTATGGGCTTATACACATCAGTAGTCCCCCATTCCCTAGTGTAGCTTTAGTCCAGCGAAGGAAATAGTAATGAAGAAGGTGAGGGTGTTAGGGATTGGTAGTATGGAGGTCTAATTAGTGACTGAAAGCCGGGTGAACCGAGCTGGAGGTGGTTCACCTGACCGCAAGTGGAAGAGCCAATTGCGAGGAGGGTCGACCGCGAATGTTGGTCGAGTGAGAAGGTCGACCAGGAGGAGGGCCGACCACGAAGATTGGTCGAGCGGGAGGGCCGACCATGAGAAGGGCTGACCGTGAAGCGGGCGACCGTGGGGGTTGGCCGAGCGGGAAGGCCGACCATGAGGATGATCGACTGCGAAGGGTGAGGTGGAGGGACGTGGGGCTCAAGAGGCGGCATGTCACATGGTGATTTGAAGTGAAAAAAACAGGGTAAGGGTAGGAGACAGTGGATCGTGGTCGCATTACATGGCAACATCCCGTGGGGGAGGAAGATTAGGCGTTGATCAAAAATGAAACGATAGGTCATTATAGATGTTGAAAAGAGCTTTTACGGATGATTTGAAAAGTTTTCAAATTGGCGAAAATTAATTGAGATCCTTGGAATACGAAAGCAAACCATGGGCTTTTGGCATTATTCGATTCACCTACTTGTTTACTTAAAAATCAAAATATTCCAAGTGTGAATTCCTTTGTTGCTCATGATACACCTCTGCAATATTTTTTCAATTTCCTTGCACCTGCATCCGAAGCGATTCGCAGACATACCATAGAAATGGCCCAAGAAGAAACTACAAATGTCAAGGTGGATCCACTTGGTGATGATGATGCGGTGGACTTAGCGCAGCAATGTAGGATGGAGAGGGTGGGGGAGTCGGTCATACGATCCCATGGTTCCACCATGATAGCAGCTCCAAACCCAATTAGCCAGGCAGAACCTGATCACTAGCATACAAAGGTAGATAAATCAACGGTTACTGCAGCAGATTTGGAGGCTATTCGCGAAAAATACCAGGTGCTTGCCGAAATAGAGTTATCGCTTATGTCGGCGGAGAGGCCATCCGACGCCAAGCCAGGGTAGTTTTCCCTTTATGAGAAAGCATTGAAATGATGACTGAGGCTGCCCCTGCCGCAAGTGGTAGTAGATGTCCTGAATCATTTGGAGGTGGCACCGGGCCAACTAATGCCCAATGCATAGAAGATCTTACTGTCCTGTGCAAGGGCGTGGCCGAAGGCGAATGAAGGGGCGACCATGACAATGGACAAATTTTTCGCATGTTACAAGGCCTCAGGACAGACGTGGGTCACTCCAGCAAAGCAAGAAGGAAAGGGTCAGTGACGGGCCGCTGCCGCCGATCAAGGTGGAGACCACGGTGGTTCTATGTGTCGCTGGAGGGTTGGAGGTGCACCAATTGGAAAGTGCCAACCAAGTCGATGGCGCCAACGCTGGGAGCAGCAGCAGAGGAGAGGGTGAAGAGGGTAAAGAAGTGGAGGGAGAGGAAGGGCCGATGGGATGAGCCTGCTCACCGGCTTTGTTTGAGGCAGGGTTGGGTCCATAGCTGAGCAGGGGGACCTTGACCGAGCAGAGTTGGAGGCAAGGAGGAAGGCTCAAGAGGCGAAGGATCGCACCATCCTTGTAAAAGCCTAAAAATTCAAAGAGTCTCAGCATCGACCGGCCAAAATCGGGTTGCAAGGAGAGGATCCCACCTCGCCTCAAACCCTCGGGGAGAAAGACTTAGGTGAATTTGTGCCATGACCGCCCCTAACAGATCCTTTGAATGAGAGGTTTTTGAAGGAGATGGAGGTGTTGGGCGAGTGAAGAAGAAGGAGAGTGAGGCGGAGTGAAGAATAGCCGCCTGCAAAAGGAGAAGGGAAGCAGGGTAGAGGAGACTAGTATAGCCAAGGAGGAGGGGAAAGTAGAGGAGACCCCATGGAGAGTAATTACCCTGCAATGGTGGGCATTGCCTCGTGGTCATGGAAGTGGTTCCAGAGGGCGCGATCGCCGCAGGGGTCGCGAGGTCGCCTCCTGCAAGTAGAAGGTGGGCAACGCCCCGAGCCAACGAGGAAGAACATCCCAGGGGGTCCTACATCCTGCAGAGGAGAGTCACCGACTATCGCGATCTACCACGCTTTTAGCAGTGGCGGGCGGAGAGAGAAAATGGCTCACCAGGCAAGGCGACTACCTTGTGGGGATTGTAGAAGAGGCAACCTTGCACTCAGCATCCAGATTCAATGAAACTGAACTACTGAGGGGGTTATGCTCTGCTTAAATGGAGGTAACCACCTTAGCAGGGCTCACGAGAAGACGGGGTTGCAAAACTCAAGGCAGATGAGGCTAAGGCTCAACTTGCAAAGTTGAAGAAGGAGAACGAAATCGGGAGAGGGCCCATGCCGATCCGAAGCGGCAAGTTGAGCTAGAGAATGAACGCCACGGGTTGTGTCGCCGAGTTCCAAATTGGGCGAAAGCAGAGGAAGTCATGAGGCCCAAAAGCTTGCATAATCGCGCCGAACGACATGAAGAGGCGATGTCCAAGAATGAAGAGCCGACGTGACAAAAGAATGAGGTAGACGTGAAGATTGACGGCTCAGAGAAGGAGCTGCAGGCGAGCGACAAAGGCAAAGGAGAAGAGGAGAGCCTTAAAAGAGTTGGAGGCGTAGAGAGCCAAGGCGATCACGAAAGGGCGACACTCAAGAAGGAGTTGGAGGAAGAGAGGGCTAAGGCAGCCTCGAAGGGCGACCTTCAGAAGAGTCAACGAAGAGAGGGCGAAGGCAACTCTCGAAGGGCAGCTTACTTCCCGATCTCAAGGCTAAAGAAGTGGAGCAGCTCAAAGGGTCTGGCCAATTTCGGGATGGCGCTGATGCCGCAGCTTGCCGCCAGCTTAGCTAGGCAGAGTCTGGGGCGGGCCTATCGAGGACGCATCACCGGAGGCAGGATCGAGTCGGCGATCGAGAGCTTCCAACGGTCGATTTTATAAACACGAAATGGCCGAAGTTCGATAGTGGTTGGAAGATGTTCAAGCGTAAAGCTGAGGAAGTGCTCCTAGACTTGGACCTGAGTAGTGTGAAAATCGACGACGATGTGGCCCGACTCGGATGAGGGTATTGAAGAAGAAGACCTTGTGTCCAAATAAAGAGGAGTAAATGAAGAAGAAGAAGAAGAAGAAGAAGAAGACCTTGCAGACATTGTTTTTGTGTTGTTTTTTGTTTGTTTGTTTTTTTTTTTTTTTTTTTGGAATTGCTGTACAAAGTTGTGAATAAATAAAATTTCAATTGTGTTTTATGCTTGATTGTTGTTACTTGTGCATCCTAAATGGATGAGAGTGGTGGCCTGTGTGGAGCTTGTGTATGACCTATTGTGAAGTGCAAAGTGAGTTAAACTTGTAATAAAAACTAATTTAGGAATTCTCAAGACAGTAAAATTAAGAACTCCACAACGTAGAGTGAAATTTAAAATGTAACAAAATTATAAGTTTGTGTTTGGCACACTGCTCAAGTAGGTTAGTGGTTGATGGAATGAGGCTTGGCTTGTAAGGAAAGAGGCTGACTTGTAAGAGTTTTATTGAGAAGAAAATAACCTGACTTGTAAAGAAAATATGTAAGAACGTTTTTGGAATTTGACTGAGCAAAGAGTGGTGTAAAGACTTGGAGCTGGAATTGTGACTAAGTATGTATACTAATTCCACAAGCATGAAGTTTGCATGGTTGGCCTTGACCGAGCCCAGCATGCGTGCTCAGGTGGGGGGAAGCTATGATTCATTGACGTGGTAAGTAACTCAGTCTGACCCTGAAATTGTGGCGCTCGGTCTTGGTGGAGACTTGTTATGCTTAGGTTGGCTGAGGTTTGGTCTGGCTGAGTGCTTCATGCTCAGTCGGGCTGAGACTTTTTGGCGCTTGTTTAGACGAGGCTTTTGGTGCTCAAACTGGCTAAGGCTTGTGGTGTTCAGACTGGCTGAGGCTTTTGGCGCTCAGTCTGGCTGAGGCTTCTGGTGTTCAGTCTAGCAGAGGCTTGTTGTGCTCAATCTGGCAGAGGCTTGTTGTGCTCAGTCTGGCTGAGGCTTGTTGTGCTCAGTCTGGCTAAGGCTTATTGTGCTCAGCCTGGCTGAGGCTTTTGGTGCTCAGTCTGGCTGAGGCTTGTAGTGCTCAGTCTGGCTGAGGTTTTTTGTGCTTAGTGTGGCTAAGGCTATCAATAAGTGCTGCAAATAAAAATGTTATTGAGACAACACACGATAATGAGATATAAAATTATTGTCATGGACAAGTAGTCTAGTCGATCAAAGTTTACATTATAAGGCCAAAAGAAAATACAACCGAGCAATACAAGAGGAATTTATTGAAAATAGCGCTTCAAGTGTTCAAAGATTCCAGGGTGAGAGAGGTCTCGACCTTCCATGTCCCGGAGTCGGTAAGGTCCGACGTGGTCGGCTTTCACAACGAAGGTCCCTCCCATTTGGCTACCGCCATTACCTCAATGGATTTTTGGTGGCAATAGTTGCTTCTCTCAAGACAAGGTCCCCTATGGCGAACTCCCTTGGTCGAACTTTGTGGTTGTAGTGTGTTCTCATTTTCTGTTGGTGTGAGGCCAGTCTGACAGCAGTGGTTTCTCTGAGTTCTTCAATTAGGTCCAGTTTGCCCGATTTTGAAAGCTCTTCCATTAGTATTGATCCGCATGTAAACCCTAAGGTAGGCACCACTTTTATCTAATAACCGCCCAACCGATGTTGTTAAGCGGAAGGGGTTTCTCCAAGAGGAGTCTCGAATGTAGTTCGTAAGCCCAGAGTACATTTGGTAGTTCTCACCAAAGTCCCTTAGCGCCTTCTAGCTTGGTTTTGATGATCTTCGAAGAGAACGGTTGGTGATCTCAACTTCGCCATTGGCTTGGGGATGACCGGGGAAGAGAAACATGGTTGAATTTGGAGGTCTGGCATTAAAACTTCCCTGCATTTGGCGTTATCGAATTGTTTGCCGTTGTCGAAGACGATAGCTCAGATGCCAAACCCACACACGCATCGAACGCCAGATGAACTTGGTTGTGTTCGCCGGTAATGGTGGCAAAGGGTTCGCCTAAACACTTAATGAAATAATCAATGGCTACATTGGCAATTTGGTCTGCCTCGCCGGTGGGTAAAGGACCAACTAGGTCGATCCCCATTTGGCGGTAATCCAGAAGTGTAATCAATTCAAGAAGAGGAGCATGTAGATATTGGCAAACGCCGACACTTATCACATTTGAGCACGGTCACCGCATCTTGCTGAGAGTAGGCGAAATATCCAAAGGCGAAGTATCTTGTGGGCTGTGGACCTCTACCGAGTGATTTCCGCAGATACCCTCATGAATTTCTTGCATCACATAGTTGCTTTGAGCTCTGATTGAGGCACCGCAGATAGGCATGAGAAACCATGTTTGTACAAAATGCCGCTGACAAAGATGTAATTGGACGACCGGGCCCTGACTTGGCGGTTTGTTGTTGGTTGTCTGGAAGTTCCCCCGTTGTCAGAAATAGAAAGATGTCTGACGCCTAAGGGTTGGGCTCATTTTGGAGGAATTGTATTTCGTCGGCTCCGGCAAATGGCGTAGTGATAGGTATTCGAGGCGATACCACCGAGGTGGCCTGACCGATCTACGGAAGCCAATCGAGCCATCTCATCCGCCTTTAGAGTTTTCCGCCCGAGGAATGTGCTTGATGTGGAAGGTTTTGAAGAGGTGAACAAGGGAAGTGCACATCCCTCAGAAGCCCGTGATTGTGTCCTCCCTGGCATCAATTTTTCCCGCGGATCTATCCGATGATGAGCCGGAGTCATTAACACCTTGGATGTACACCAATATCCCTAGCTAGGTGAAGACTCAAGCAATCAATGCCTCATATCTCGCCTCATATATTATTACCGGGCTCTCAAACAGAAATCCGGAGAGCGATTTGAAATAACCACTCCAAGGGGCGTTGAGGATGAGGCTAGCCCTCACTACCTCGCATGATGATCCGTCGATGTCGAGAGTCCAAGAATGAGGTCTTCTAGCCTCGACGGGAGCCGTGGGGGGTAGAGAGACAAAGGGTTGGGGGTAGGATTAGTGAATTCGTGGATGAAATCGTGATAGCCCCGCCTCTCTTAATTATCGCTTGAGGCCGCAGTAAGAGATGTCAAACCTGGCCGAGTTCCACTAACCATTGCATTTAGCTCTACCGAAAGTTTTTGGTTGCTGTCGTGATGACCTCTTCAAGCGGTTGGTTTGCGGATGACCACTTCATGGAGTACCGGCTGGAAGTATAGCGTGAGTCAGTTCGAGGCGGTAATTAAGGCTGCAAGGACAAATTTTTCTAACAATGGTAGTCTTCGCCGCCTCTGAGGGCCCGATCGACGTAGGCACCCACAAGCAGGATGCTAGACGAAGCCGCTTTCCCGATAAGAGTCGTGACCGACAAATCGCGTGCTTTGATACTGCATAGATAGAGGAAGAGGGGTTCGCCCGTGATTGCTTGTGAAATGAGGGGGGATTGGCCATGCAATCGCTTTCCAATCACCGCTTGAAAAGCTCTATTCGGATCTGCAAATTAGCCCATTTCAAAAGTTTGTCAAGAATCTTTGAAGAATGGTGAAGTACTTATCCGCTATGCTGGAAATGAAGCGTTTTGCTTGAGGGTTGCAACTCAAATACCCAAGTGAGTCTCTGGACCTTCTTAACTCGTTTCTGGTGACCGTGATCCAATCAAGGCCTTTGATCTTTTTCAGGTTAGCCAGCTTCACGTGCCCCGCCGACCGACCATAAAACCCAAAACTTCCCGCATCTCTACGCCTACGCGACACTTCTCTAGGTCAGCTTCACTTGGTAACTTCGCGGAAGGCTGGCGCAAGGTTCCCTTCGCAAGTCGGGTCGTGATGATCGTTGAGAGGCTTTTTCGACCAAAGAGTGTCGTTCGGTATATATACTTCAATATTCGGAATTTATCCGGGATTTGAAAATTCGGCATTGACCAACCGCTGGTAGAAGTGGCAAATATCTTCAAACCAAAATGGCATCACAT